>CM054059.1:26384005-26689104 GCA_028641055.1 Alopecurus myosuroides
CCCTAACATGACACTTGAACACACACCACTACGATTATTTTTGAATTTTACGACTAGATTGAAATTCCAAGGAAAAGGGATACACGACAGTGGATCTAAACATTCTAGGATACATGGACAAACCATTTGTCCCAGCCATCTTGTGGCTCAGGTCTAGTCATACTCCTGCCTAGGCGTATAATACATGTACTCGTAGTCGTCGAAGTCGCCACCGCCGTCGTCGCTGTCGTCGGATGGGGGCTGAAATGTCGATGGGGGAGCACGCTGGACTGCGGGTAGCGCAGGCGGGGGTTATCGCCGTTCCTTATGTAGTTCATGACGCCCTGGAGAGTCCGGCCGCGCCACCACAGCCGACGACCAGCCTCGTTGAAGTTCGAAGGAGGCGGGCCGTCCCCCTCGTACCTTGCGAGCGCCCTCTCACGCCGATTGAAGAAGAAGACGTCCCAACCTGCGCGGTAGTTGGGATCCCATTGGGGATACGTCCGCTGCGCCGGTGTCAGCTCGAAGTAGTAGTGGTTCGTGATGGCCGCCCGGCGCGCCAGACCTCGAGGGACGGGAGGGACCGGCACGCCTCCGGCGCTCAGCATCCACCCGGCGGGGACGCCGTACCCGGGAGGGCAGGGGTAGTTCGAGGCGCAGAGCTCCTCCGCCTCCGAGCAGGTTATAGTGGGTACGGTGGAAGACATGGAAGAGTTGGCGCGAAGAAATGGAAGAATGCTGGGTTGTAGATATGTGCTAACCAAGCTAGATGCATGTGTGTTTATATAGTGAGGGAAGAAGCACACGGATCGTGTGTTTTCTTCGAGGTCTTCCGAGCCGTCGGATCTTTCAAGTGATTGTGAGCCGTTGGATCCAATGTGTGCACACGGATTGTGTGCTTCTTTCACTTCTTTGTCGAGTGTCATGTCACGGGACACTCGGCAAAGTCTCAAACACGGGCGGGAAGAAGTAAAATTTGGTCTGCTGTTCTATATGCCGAGTGTCACATCACGGGGCACTCGGCAAAGTTTCAAACGCGGGGCGGGAAGGAATGAAACTATGGAGTGACGTACATATGCCGAGTACCACCACGGGATACTCGGCAAAGATTCAAAATATGGGCGGGAAGAAACCGCGCGGAACCAAAAGGATTTTTGACAAAATGTATGCCGAGTCCCCGTTCCAGGGACACTCGGCAAACATTTGGTCAAAAAAAAAAGATTTCGTTGCCGAGTCCCCGTCCCAGGGACACTCGGCAAAGTAGAAACCACTGTTCTACAGACTCGGAAATGCCACGTGTCTTGCCTCTTTGCCAAGCATGCCAGTTGCCGAGTGTCCTTGAGGTTGTAAGCCGATAGTTTAGTCTTTGCCGAGTGCTCGGAGCAGGACACACACGGCAAAGGTAGTTAGTGCCGAGTGTTCTCTGTTTGCCGAGTGCGACAGCGAACTGCCACTCGGCAAACGGTGTATACGCCGAGCATTTCTTATACGCCGAGTGTTCCCTTGGTCTTGTCGGCTTTCCGTCGTATACGCCGAGTCTCCCGTGAATTGGCACTCGGCGAAAATGTGCAGACTCGGCAGAATTGGATTTTCCAGTAGTGAGCGGCGCTATTCGCCGCTTCCGCCGCGAAAAAAACCCCCTGAGGGGCTCTGGGGGGACGGCTGGAGATGCCCTAACATGTAGCAACAGTACGCAAGCATTGTCACATGTGTGTGGGTGAAAGTATATGTGTTTTACCCACTTTTTGAAAACATAATGGCGCCCTAGCCCATGCAAGCGCACGGTTTCACGACACTAGTATCTCTAACTGCCAACTATCACTAACTAACCCCCATTAAACTGTCACAGGTCTCCGAAAAAAAATTGCGGCAATCTTTCTTTCTCTTTATAAGCAACACTCGACCCAGTTCAACTATAACCCAAATACAAGTACATCAATTGAACATGACGAACGCCGCCTCGACACTGGCTCGCTCCTTCTCGGCTTTACATGCCTATCAGCCTAACTCTAAACTCTGCAACGTCCGATCACGACGCACTCTACGCACACAACATGCAGGGTCTGTGCATCGACCAGTCCCGACTCACAAAAAGCTGAACGCAATGTTCCTCACGCCCACCGCTGTCATTGGTGGATCAGATGGTGCCGGCCTCCCAAACACCGACCGCTTCCGCGTGCTAGACTTCCACCACGTCGAATTTTGGTGCGCTGATGCCGCCTCCGCTGCCGGACGATTCTCCTTCGGCCTCGGCATACCATTCGTGGCAGAATCCGTCATCACCACGAGCAACACTGCACACGCCTCCCATGTACTCCGCTCACGCTCGGGCTCTTTGGCCTTCCTCTTCAGTGCCCCATACGCACGGTACTGCACTAACGCGTCTAGCGCGACTGTGCCATCCTTCTCTTCGGACACAGCTCGCTGCTTCACGGCAGATTACGGTCTCGCCGTACGCGCCCTTGCTGTACGTGTGGCTGATGCCGCCGAGGCATTCTACGCTAGCGTGAACTCTGGAGCACGCCCGGTCTTCGCTCCTAAGAAACTAGGCCACGGTTTCGTCATGGCGGAGGTGGAGCTCTTTGGAGACTCCGTCCTTCGTTTCTTGAGCTATCCAGAGGGCACTGACGTAACATTCATGCCTGGTTTCGAGAAAGTTGCCAGCTCGGGAACTCCGGACTTCGGACTCACTCGGTTCGACCACATCGCATGTGGCGTCCCCGACCTGTCTTCGGTCACCTCGTACATCGCCGAGTTCACAGGGTTCCACGAATTCTCCAATTTCACCGGTGAAAAAGTGGGTACCGAAGAGAGCAAGCTGAACGGCGTGGTGCTTGCCAACAACACAGACACTGTGTTACTGACGCTCCTCGAGCCGGTGCACGGCACCAAGCGCCGGAGCCAGGTGCAGACGTTCCTTGACCACCATGGCGGTCCTGGCGTGCAGCACCTGGCGATGGCCAGCGACGATCTGCTCCGCACGTTGAGGAAGGTCCGTGCGCACTCCTCCTTGGGCGGCTTTGAGCTCCTGCCACCGCCGCCGCCCATCTACTACGACGGTGTAAGGCGGATCGCCGGTGACGTCCTCTCCGAAGAGCAGATTAGGGAGTGCCAGGAGATGGGCGTGTTGGTGGACAGGGATGACAGGGGAGGAGTTGTGCTCCAAGTCTTCAGCAAAGCGGTAGTAGACAGGTAATCACCTTTTGCACTTACAGTGTGACTAAATGTTCCACTAATTATCTGCAAAAGCTGACGAGATCAAACGTTCCATGCAGGCCAACCCTGCTTTTGGAGTTTATACAAAGGATAGACTGCGCGGAAAACCAGCAGCTGTACCAGCGGGGTGGGTACGGTGGGTTTGCCAAGGATAACGTTAATCACATCTTCAAATCCATTGAGGACTATGACAAGTCATTCGATACTCCTGCGCCGGTTGCTTCCTAAGAACAAAATAATTGATACCAGAACAAAATAAAGCATTGTGATCTTTGATGTACCTAGTCAATGATGATGCGGGTCATGTATCATTAGATGATATACTAGTAGTGTATCAGGTGACTTTGTAATGTACCCGTGTGGACACCCTTTCTACAATTAATGAACCAATATAATGATTTCAAGTAAAGTCAAATTCTCTTTCGAAAATAGGCGTTGTGTTTATCTATTCTTCATTCATTTTTTTAACTTGGACATCTATTCTATATGAATTCTTCACTCGGAAACTCGGAAACTATGCAATAAACGGCTGTGCCCAACATTTTTATGCCGAGACTATGTCTTTGTCCCCCATTTCGAAAAAATAGAGAAGTCGACAAATCAATGTACAAGAGGCTTAATTTTGTGTATCTTTGAACAATTATCGGGTCTCAAGATTAACTTTCATAAGAGTGAAGTTTTTTGTTTTGGAAAGGCTAAGGAGGTAGAGGATCAATACAAACAAATTTTTGGTTGTGAGTCTGGATCTTTACCTTTTAATTATTTGGGAATCCCTATCCATCACAGAAAACTGACAAATTCTGAATGGCACCCAGTAGAGAGCCATTTTAAGGATAAATTTGGGTGTTGGAAAGGTAAACTATTATCCTATGGTGACCGCTTAGTGTTGGTTAATTCAGTGTTAACTAGTTTACCCATGTTTATGCTCTCTTTCTTGGAAATTCCAATTGGAGTGCGTAAGAGACTGGATTTTTTTAGATCTCGGTTTTTTTGGCAGAGTGATGAGAACAAACGAAACTATAGATTAACAAGATGGAATATTATATGTAGACCGAAGGATCAGGGTGGATTAGGGGTGGAAGTGCTAGAGCTGAAAAATAAGTGTTTACTTAGTAAATGGCTTTTTAAGATTCTTACGGAGGATGGTGTTTGGCAGGAATTGTTGCAAAACAAATACCATCATAGTAAATCTTTAGCTCATGTTGTAGCACAACCTAATGATTCTCCCTTTTGGAAAGGTTTGATGAAAGTTAAGGAGGATTTCTTTAGTAGAGGTTCTTTTAAAATTGGTAACGGGGAGGGAACTAGGTTTTGGAAAGATATTTGGTTAGGTCCAACTCCACTCTCAGATCAATACCCTCTCTTATTTAATATTGTCCAATATAAAAATGTTTCTGTATATGATGTATTTCACAATGCTCCACCTATTAATATTTCCTTTCGTAGGAATTTAATAGGTAATACGTGGTCTCATCTCTGTTTGCGATTAATGACTATTTCTTTGGTTGACTCTAAGGATAAGTTTCATTGGAATTTGACACAGAATGGACCGTTCTCTGTTAAATCCATGTATGAAGATATGATGAATGATCATGCTATCTTTCTCAAAACTTATTTGTGGAAACTAAAGATCCCTCTGAAGATTAAAATTTTCATGTGATTTTTAGATAAGAAGGTTCTGCTAACTAGAGATAATTTACCTAGAAAAGGTTGGAAAGGTGACACACATTGTTCTTTTTGTGGGAACGAGGAATCTGTTGAACACCTTTTTATTTCTTGTCCTTTTGCTAAACTAGTGTGGCGTGTGGTTTTTTGTACTTACAATATTCCTCCCCCCTCCAATGTTACAAACATGTTTGGGAATTGGCTAAATGGGATCGATAAGAAGACTAAAGATAGGATAAGGATTAGAGTGTCGGCTATTTGTTGGGCCATTTGGACTTGTAGGAATGATGTTGTTTTTAACAAGAAAGATGTTTTTCATGTCTTACAGGTTATTTTCAAGGCAGCACATTGGATCCAGCTCTGGGCTTTCTTACTTCCTTCGGATCAGAGGAAGCTTATGATGGATGGCTGCAGTCGCCTCCTTACGGTGGCACAGGATTTTTTCTCCCTAGATACGTGGCGGCATTTTAATAGGCTTTCGTAGTTTATTACTGCTGTTTGTTTTTAAGTGAGATTTCTATTACTGTAAGGTAGTGCTCGTTGTGACCTTTATTCGCGTGTAAACATATACTATGATACTCAATAATTAATAAAGGCTGTGTGCATCACTCAATGCAGAGGCCGGGGTTTACCCCATTTCTAAAAAAAAAAAAGAGCAGAAAACAAGACTTAATAGGGGAATAACCAACAACTTCCAACCATGCTAAAAGATAAAACCCCTCAACCCAAGGTGCAAATTCAGAATAGGATTTTCTGGTTGCTCGAAATTTTAGCCATCTGATATCATCTTTAAATATTAATCTACGGTGATAAATATTTGGGAAGCTGTTATGGATTTCTAGTCTTCCAAATGTCACATGCCCCTAAAAGAATGATATCCACGAAGGAAGGTTTAATGATTCCCATCTTTAGAGCTGATAAACATTTAAACCTTGTGTGTCCGGCTCATGACAGGTTACGAAAATATTCGCAATGGATGTGGGCTGATAAAGGTTCGAAACCATTTGGATAGCGGACCAGATAGAACGCGCAAATGTGCAATCAAACAATAATTGCTTAATTGTCCAATCATTAGAACAAGAAAACACACTTCGTACTTTCATGCCAATTGCGTTTGACAAGATTATCCTTTGTTAATATGACCCGTTTACGAAGGTACCATGCGAAAATTTTAATCTTTAATGGTACCTTCATCTGCCGTATTTTATTATTATTAATCGACTCGTAGATCTGATTGGACCATAGATCTATACATGAAATCCGCCGAGAACACACCGTTCTTGGTTAGTTTCCAACGAAACTCATCGGTTCCCGGTGTTAAATTGACCAAAGTCAACCTATCCACCATCGCATTCCAGGACAAAACAATACTTGGATCATCATGATGGAAATGTGCTTGGATATAGAATCATTCCAATCAGATCTTATTCGAGGCAACTAGAATTCTCGTCGTTGTGATCCCTAGGTAATGAAGCATCAGATTCCTAGGTGGTCAGGTTGAAGAGATCGAGGAACATGGCCATATGATCATTGTGAGAACTGAGAGATGTCGACGAATGGCCCTTAATAGCCGGCGATTTTCCATTTCCAATTTACTCCGTTGATGGTCTGGGCATGGTGCCTCTCGAAACATGATCTCCAGGTTGTCGTTGTGGGCGCCACCATCAGGAGATATCGCACATGATGTCATGTCGGAATGACAAGTTGCAGCGGGGAGAGGTAAGGACGGGTGTAAACGAGTTTCAAGGACTCACCGTAAACAAATGAAGTGGAGGAATATCTACTCTGACACCATCTTCAGCGCTGGACCCAGAAGGAGTTAAGAGAGGGGGAAAATAAATTGACTCGGGGCATTTCTTGTACTCCCTAATTTCCTAATAATAAAATGTTTAGATATTGCAATATGTACTAATACATACAGATTAAAATGAGTGTATGTTTACAAATCTGACAAAATAAAGAAAACCTAAACCACTTTATATTTAGAGTTGGAGAGAGTAAATGTTAGTAATATTTGAATCTTTTTTCTTTCCTTGTATGAGCAAATATTAGGAGGATTCGGAATATTGAGTGTACTTCTGTTTGCCTTGTCCGGTTGTTCCCAAGAAGAGCACACGAGCCCAATAGGTGATCGACGGTCATTACAAACATGAAGATGACATATGTTTGCTTAGATCTCCAGTTGATTCAAGTGTATAGCTTATTACATAGTAGACCAGATGTAGTTTGAACAAGATATATTAGGAACGTAGGATGGACCAAACCACGGCCACCCAACATAATTCATTGTATCTCCAAACAACTTCTAGGATTGTAGGATGGTCCAGCTTCAGTTACTGTTACATTATATGTGTTCTGTAATTAGTACCTTTTCTTCACAAGGAAGAAGTTATCGTGGCTTAACAGTTTTGAATAATTTGTACCGAATTTTTTTAGTAAGATTGTAACATGTACTCACTCATTCTAGAATAATTAAATTTCTAGGTTTGTTACAAGTCAAATTTCGCAAAATGTCCCATGAATTTAATAAAATTAAAGTAGTGTTGTAGATGCTTATATATATATTATTCTAGAAACTTTTTGTGTCCCTTGTCAATGACATGTGGGCTCGGCTTGACTCGTAGACATGGAGCGGATCAAGCCCTATTCAACGGTGGGTTCAATATTTTTTGTTGTAACATTTAAGCTCACCGATCGTCTGTTACAAAAACTGGACAAACATGGCTCTGCCGCCTACTAAGAATTTCAATCTTCTCCCATCAACTAGAGAGGGACACATCTCCCTGAGATGTCCCAAGGCCGAGCGATTGTCGTGAGATTTTTCTCGTCTATGTGGATCATTGGTTGTTTTCAAAGTGGGTTTTAGCTCCAGTTTGGCATACAAAATCTTTTGACGAGGTTCGATGAATTATGTCTCCGGACAATGTTTTTCTGGACAGATAATATTATAGTTGCATAATAAAAGTGACTTAGCATCTATGTTGTCTAACTTTCTTCAAAATAATTGAACTTGTAGGTTTGTCGTAACTCAAATTTATCTAAATTTATGGAATTTTGAGGAAAATATTAAAATATCTAGAACGCCAAAACTATATAGTATGAGTTATATTGTATGGTGAATTTAATAGAAGTAAAATAGTGTGGTATTGATATATTTTTCATCAAACTTGGTCAAACTTAAAGTTATTTGATTTGGAAGAAATCGATAATTTCTATTATTTTTCAAACGAGTGAGTAGATCGCCTCACAATCACACATCCGCCAATTCACCAATTGATATATGTACTATCTCGGTCCCAAAATGGGTGGTGTATGAAGTTATTAAGAAGTCAATGCATTCTCTTTTGAAACAGATTTTTGTTTATCTATTCTTGATTTACATGTTTATTGAACCTGGGAATCTATTTTGTTATCTTGAGAAGTTCTATTCCAAAACTAGATAAAAATTCTAGCAACGTACAAAATGATTGTACTAGAGAATAAAAAGAGAATTACTCGGGAAATAACCAATAACTTCCCATCAAGCTAAAATATAACGTTGTCAACACAAGATGCAAAATAAGAATAGAATTTTTGTGGTTGCCTAAATTGTTTCCATTTCATCTCATTTTTAAATATTGATATGCTGGGATAAATATATGGAGACTTGTTTTGAAAAGTAAATGCATTTCTTGTCTTCCAAATGGCCCATGCCCATATAAGATTGATCTCCATGAAAAAAGGCTTAAAGTTTCCCATCCTTAGAGCTGATAAACATACAAACCTTGAGTGGTAGGCACATGAAAGAAGGGAGAGAGGTTGTGCCAAAATGTACCTACCTAGGCTTAAGAGATGGATAACAATCCTTCAACTAAACATCGTGCTTGTTGAGTGTCTGTGGTGCCTCTCTGATAATGGGGTCCTTATCCTTCTGACTCGCAAATTTTGAATTAGCTCTCTCACATGAAACAAATCTCAAGAATCATGGGGTTTCCCCATGAAGATCGACAGTACCTAGATCATCATGATATGAAATTTTTTGGGATATAGAATTTTTCCAACCTGGTCTTCTTCGGGACAGCTAGGATTCTTGTTCTTTCTAATCCCTAGGAAATGGAGCATCTGAATCCTAGGTAGTGAGGTTGAGAGAGGACGACCAACTCGGCCATGCTATCATTGTGATAAGTCGTTGTACGGCCCTCTGTAACTGGACATTCTTCCTTCCCGGTTTTCTTTGTTGAAGGGCCGAGTATGGTGCCCCCGAAAACATGATCTCCAGGCTATCGTTATGGGATCCACCATCAATAGAGATCATGTGGGAATGACAAGAAGAGTTGCAGTGGGGAAATATAATGTCGGGTGTAGACGAGTGTCAATTAATCAGTGTAGATAAACGAAGTGGAGGAATCTAGTGTTGTGTCATCATTAATGGCAGATCCATAAAGAAGTAAGAGAAAATCCAATCATTCAGGGAAATTCTTGTGAGCTCCCTCCTTTCCTAATTATAAATGCTTTAGATATTGCAATGTGGACTACATATGAGTTAAAATGTGTTTAAAGAGAACTCGTCTACATGCAAATGAATCTGACAAAATAGACAAAACCAAAATCGTCTTATATTTGGAAATGGAGGGAGTAGAAATTAATAAATTTGAATATTTTTCTTTCCTCTATGAAAAAATACATGCATAATTCGGAATTGTGAGTGGGGCCGCCCCCTCTCGAGTGTGCTTGTGTCTGCCCCTATCAGCAGTTGCCAAGAAGAACACACGAGCCCAATAGGTGATCGACGGTCATTACAAACATGAAGGTGTTTGGTTAGTGCTCGAATCGATTCCGGCCTATAGGTTATTAGATATTTCAGTAGATTTAGTTTGAACAAAATATATCAATAGCCGAACTATCTAATTTTAAAACCAAAAATAAATGTATTTCTACATTCTTTCCGGTTTATAGGTTCTACGCCTATCACCGGATCGTCAATCCATCAACATAATACGAGATATATAATACCACACATATATCATTGGAAACTTCAGAGTGTTGTATTTCCTAATGGGTATAACAATTATGTTATATATTCTGTTTTATATTCAAAAAATTGACAATCTTTAGAAACCCGAAGAACATATGAACCAGAAAGGATTTTGTACCAAAATATTACGTGAATGGTTTATTACAACTAATTTACGTCATCGCATAACAATATACTCCAGGGAACAATCAGTACTTGCAGCCATTTTTATAACGTCTTGATGGCCAAAACAACAACCACCCAACATCATTCATTGTAACTCCAAACAATATTTAGGATTGTATTAGGATTGTCCGACTTCATTTATTGTTATAATTATTCGTTCATTTGTATTTTGTACTTTTTCTTCCCAAGGAAGAAGTTATTGTTCCTTAACGAGTTTTGAATACTTTCACCTAAATTTCTTGGTTTGTTATAATTAAAACGTCACAAAATGTATCATAATTTTAATTAATTTAAAGTAGCGTTGTAGATGTTTATATAACTCCACAAAATTCTTTGTGTCCCTTTGTTAATGACTTGAGGGCCCGGCTTGCCTCGTAGACACATGGCGTGGGCATAAGCCCTAGTGACCGTCTACTCAGAATGTAAATCTTCTCCCATCAATTAGACATGGACATGTGTCCATGTAATGGCCCAAGGCCGAACCATTGCATGATATTTGCCCCGTCCATGTGGAATGGTTACCTTTACTGTATTGCTTGTATGCCGATCATTGGTTGTTTGCGAAGAATTATAGGGAGCTCACATTTGTCATAGGAAACCATTTTGACCGGGGTCCGATGAATAGAGTCTCCAAACAAAAAATTTCTGGACGCAGGAGGATATCGTTGCATAACAATATTGAACACTTTGAGTTAGCGTCTAACATGTACTCAGTTATTCCAAAATAATTGAATTTATAGGTTTTTTATAACCCATATTTCTCAAACTTTGATGGAATTCCAGGAAAAAAGTAGAACATCTACAATGTCAAAACTATATAGTACCAATTATATTGTATGGTGAATTTAATAGAAGTAAAGTAGTGTTATTGGTATTGACAAGATTTTCTGCAAACTTGGCCAAACTCAAGTAACTAGAATTAGTATTAATCGACAACTTCAATTATTTTAGAAATAAGTTAGTAGATCGCATCACAATCCCACATCAGCCCCTTCACCCATTGGCATTTTTACTACCTCCGTCCCAAAATGGGTGGTGTATAAAGTGAGTAAAAAAGTCAATATATTACAATTTGAACCAAATATATGAAAAAAAAAAATTCTTGTCTACCATATGAAATGAATATTAATAGATTAACCATAAGATATATTCTCAAGATAGATATATTTAATATTGTAAGTATTGTCTTCTGTATATTTTGTCGAACTTAGAATTTCTTACTGAATTCTTACACTGCTTGGGGGCACTAAGGAGTTACATTGTAATTTAATTGACGGTACATAACCTTAACACATTATGGGTGTGTTTTGGTTCAGATGCAATTCAACAAAAACTACTATGACATGTGAGATGTTAAAAACCAGTTGTCGACTAAGAACTATTGTAAAGCTAGAAGTCGTTTGGCTGCATACGTTAAAATGTGTTTATATACACATTATAACTCCTCTACATGCAAATGAATCTGAAAAAATATAAGAAACCTATATCGTCTTATATTTGGAAATGGAGGGAGTAGGAATTGTGAGTGGGGGCATCGGCCCCCACTCGAGTGTACTTGTGTCTGCCCCTGTGGCCATTGCCAAGAAGAACACACGATCCTAGTATTTGATCGGTGGTCATTACAAACATGAAGATGAGATGTGTTTGGTTAGCGCTCGACCCGATTCTAGCATATAGGTTATTAGATATTTCAATAGATTTAGTTTGAACAAAATATATCAATAGCCGAACTATCTAATTTTAAAACCAACAATAAATGTATTTCTACATTCTTTCCGGTTTATAGGTTCGACGCCTATCACCGGATCGTCAATCCATCAACGTAATACGAGATATATAATACCACACATATATCATTGGAAACTTCAGAGTGTTGTATTTCCTAATGGGTATAACAAGTATGTTATATATTCTGTTTTATATTCAAAAAATTGACAATCTTTAGAAACCCGAAGAACATATGAACCAGAAAGGATTTTGTACCAAAATATTACGTGAATGGTTTATTACAACTAATTTACGTCATCGCATAACTATATACTCCAGGGAACAATCAGTGCTTGCAGCCATTTTTATAACGTCTTGATGGCCAAAACAACAACCACCCAACATCATTCATTGTAACTCCATACAACATTTAGGATTGTATTAGGATTGTTCGACTTCATTTATTGTTATAATTATTCTATCATTTGTATTTTGTACTTTTTCTTCCCAAGGAAGAAGTTATTGTTCCTTAACGAGTTTTGAATACTTTCACCTAAATTTCTTGGTTTGTTATAATTAAAACGTCACAAAATGTATCATAAATTTAATTAATTTGAAGTAGTGTTGTAGATGTTTATATAACTCCACAAAATGCTTTGTGTCCCTTTGTTAATGACTTGAGGGCCCGGCTTGCCTCGTAGACACATGGCGTGGGCATAAGCCCTAGTGACCGTCTACTCAGAATGTAAATCTTCTCCCATCAATTAGACATGGACATGTGTCCATGTAATGGCCCAAGGCCGAACCATTGCATGATATTTGCCCCGTCCATGTGGAATGGTTACCTTTACTGTATTGCTTGTATGCCGATCATTGGTTGTTTGCGAAGAATGATAGGGAGCTCACATTTGTCATAGGAAACCATTTTGACCGGGGTCCGATGAATAGAGTCTTCAAACAAAAAATTTCTGGACGCAGGAGGATATCGTTGCATAACAATATTGAACACTTTGAGTTAGCGTCTAACATGTACTCACTTATTCCAAAATAATTGAATTTATAGGTTTTTTATAACTCATATTTCTCAAACTTTGATGGAATTCCAGGAAAAAAGTAGAACATCTACAATGTCAAAACTATATAGTACCAATTATATTGTATGGAGAATTTAATAGAAGTAAAGTAGTGTTATTGGTATTGACAAGATTTTCTGCAAACTTGGCCAAACTCAAGTAACTAGAATTAGTATTAATCCACAACTTCAATTATTTTAGAAATAAGTTAGTAGATCGCATCACAATCCCACATCAGCCCCTTCACCCATTGGCATTTTTACTACCTCCGTCCCAAAATGGGTGGTGTATAAAGTGAGTAAAAAAGTCAATATATTACAATTTGAACCAAATATATTAAAAAAAAAATTCTTGTCTACCATATGAAATGAATATTAATAGATTAACCATAAGATATATTCTCAAGATAGATATATTTAATATTGTAAGTATTGTCTTCTGTATATTTTGTCGAACTTAGAATTTCTTACTGAATTCTTACACTGCTTGGGGGCACTAAGGAGTTACATTGTAATTTAATTGACGGTACATAACCTTAACACATTATGGGTGTGTTTTGGTTCAGATGCAATTCAACAAAAACTACTATGACATGTGAGATGTTAAAAACCAGTTGTCGACTAAGAACTATTGTAAAGCTAGAAGTCGTTTGGCTGCATACGTTAAAATGCGTTTATATACACATTATAACTCCTCTACATGCAAATGAATCTGAAAAAATATAAGAAACCTATATCGTCTTATATTTGGAAATGGAGGGAGTAGGAATTGTGAGTGGGGGCATCGGCCCCCACTCGAGTGTACTTGTGTCTGCCCCTGTGGCCATTGCCAAGAAGAACACACGATCCTAGTATTTGATCGGTGGTCATTACAAACATGAAGATGAGATGTGTTTGGTTAGCGCTCGACCCGATTCTAGCATATAGGTTATTAGATATTTCAATAGATTTAGTTTGAACAAAATATATCAATAGCCGAACTATCTAATTTTAAAACCAAAAATAAATGTATTTCTACATTCTTTCCGGTTTATAGGTTCTACGCCTATCACCGGATCGTCAATCCATCAACGTAATACGAGATATATAATACCACACATATATCATTGGAAACTTCAGAGTGTTGTATTTCCTAATGGGTATAACAAGTATGTTATATATTCTGTTTTATATTCAAAAAATTGACAATCTTTAGAAACCCGAAGAACATATGAACCAGAAAGGATTTTGTACCAAAATATTACGTGAATGGTTTATTACAACTAATTTACGTCATCGCATAACTATATACTCCAGGGAACAATCAGTGCTTGCAGCCATTTTTATAACGTCTTGATGGCCAAAACAACAACCACCCAACATCATTCATTGTAACTCCATACAACATTTAGGATTGTATTAGGATTGTTCGACTTCATTTATTGTTATAATTATTCTATCATTTGTATTTTGTACTTTTTCTTCCCAAGGAAGAAGTTATTGTTCCTTAACGAGTTTTGAATACTTTCACCTAAATTTCTTGGTTTGTTATAATTAAAACGTCACAAAATGTATCATAAATTTAATTAATTTGAAGTAGTGTTGTAGATGTTTATATAACTCCACAAAATGCTTTGTGTCCCTTTGTTAATGACTTGAGGGCCCGGCTTGCCTCGTAGACACATGGCGTGGGCATAAGCCCTAGTGACCGTCTACTCAGAATGTAAATCTTCTCCCATCAATTAGACATGGACATGTGTCCATGTAATGGCCCAAGGCCGAACCATTGCATGATATTTGCCCCGTCCATGTGGAATGGTTACCTTTACTGTATTGCTTGTATGCCGATCATTGGTTGTTTGCGAAGAATGATAGGGAGCTCACATTTGTCATAGGAAACCATTTTGACCGGGGTCCGATGAATAGAGTCTTCAAACAAAAAATTTCTGGACGCAGGAGGATATCGTTGCATAACAATATTGAACACTTTGAGTTAGCGTCTAACATGTACTCACTTATTCCAAAATAATTGAATTTATAGGTTTTTTATAACTCATATTTCTCAAACTTTGATGGAATTCCAGGAAAAAAGTAGAACATCTACAATGTCAAAACTATATAGTACCAATTATATTGTATGGAGAATTTAATAGAAGTAAAGTAGTGTTATTGGTATTGACAAGATTTTCTGCAAACTTGGCCAAACTCAAGTAACTAGAATTAGTATTAATCGACAACTTCAATTATTTTAGAAATAAGTTAGTAGATTGCATCACAATCCCACATCAGCCCCTTCACCCATTGGCATTTTTACTACCTCCGTCCCAAAATGGGTGGTGTATAAAGTGAGTAAAAAAGTCAATATATTACAATTTGAACCAAATATATGAAAAAAAAAAGTTCTTGTCTACCATATGAAATGAATATTAATAGATTAACCATAAGATATATTCTCAAGATAGATATATTTAATATTGTAAGTATTGTCTTCTATATATTTTGTCGAACTTAGAATTTCTTACTGAATTCTTACACTGCTTGGGGGCACTAAGGAGTTACATTGTAATTTAATTGACGGTACATAACCTTAACACATTATGGGTGTGTTTTGGTTCAGAGGCAATTCAACAAAAACTATTATGACATGTGAGATGTGAAAAACCAGTTGTCGACTAAGAACTATGCTAAAGCTAGAAGTCGTTTGGCTGCATACGTTAAAATGTGTTTATATACACATTATAACTCCTCTACATGCAAATGAATCTGAAAAAATATAAGAAGCCTATATCGTCTTATATTTGGAAATGGAGGGAGTAGGAATTGTGAGTGGGGGCATCGGCCCCCACTCGAGTGTACTTGTGTCTGCCCCTGTGGCCATTGCCAAGAAGAACACACGATCCTAGTATTTGATCGGTGGTCATTACAAACATGAAGATGAGATGTGTTTGGTTAGCGCTCGAGCCGATTCTAGCATATAGGTTATTAGATATTTCAATAGATTTAGTTTGAACAAAATCTATCAATAGCTGAACTATCTAATTTAACTAAAACCAAACATAAATGTCTTACTACATTTTTCGGGTTTATACGTTCTACTTGTATCACCGGATCGTCAATTTCATCACCATGATATGAGATATATAATACCACACACATACCATTAGAAACTTCAGAATTTCTATTTTCCTTAATGGTATAACGATTATGTTATACAGTATATTTTGTATTGAAAAAATTATCAATCTTTAGAAACCCGGAGAACATATGAAACAGAAAGGAGGTTGTACCAAAATATAACGTGAATGGTTTATTACAACTAATTTACGTCATCGCATAACTAAATACTCTAGGGAACAATCAATGCTTGCAGCCACTTTTATCACGTCTTCATGGCCAAAACAACGGCCACCCAACAGCATTCATTGTAACTCCAAACAACATTTAGGATGGTACTAGTATGGTCTATCTTCATTTATTGTTATAATTATTCTTTTATTTGTATCTTGTACTTTTTATTTCCAAGGAAGAAGTTATTGTTTCTTAACGAGTTTTGACTACTTTCACATTAATTTCTTGGTTTGTTATAATTAAAACTTCTCAAAATGTACCATAAATTTATTTAATTTAAAGTAGCGTTGTAGATGTTTATATATTACTCTAAAAACTGCTTTGTGTCCCTTTGTCAATGACATGAGGGTCTGTCTTGCCTCGAAGACATGGCGTGGGCTCAAGTCCTAGTGAGCGTCAACTCAGAATGTCAATCTTCTCCCATCAATTAGACATGCACATGTGTCCATGTAATGTCCCAAGGCCGAGCGATTGATTCAGATTTGCCACGTCAATGTGGATTGGTTACCTTCATTGTATTGCTTGTATGTCGATCATTGGTTGTTTGCCAACTGAGATACGGAGTTCACATCTGGCAAAAAAAAATCATTTTGACCAAGGTTCAATGAATAGAGTCTCCACATAACATTTTTTTGGACGGAGGAGGATATCGTTGCATAACAATGAACACTTTGAGTTAGCATCTAACATGTACTCACTTAATCCAAAATAATTGAATTTATAGTTTTTTTATTACTCATATTTCTGAAAGTTTGATGGTATTCCAGGAAAAAAGTAGAACATCTACAACGCCAAAACTATATAGTACAAATTATATTGTATGGTGAATTTAATAAAAATGAAGTAGTGTTGTTGGTATTGACATGATTTTCTGCAAACTTGGTCAAACTCAAGTAACTGGAATTAGTATTAATCGATAACTTCAATTATTTTTGAAACAAGTTAGTACATCGCATCACAATCACACATCCGCCCCTTCACCCATTGGCATATTTACTACCTCTGTACCATAATGGGTGGTGTATCAAGAGAGTAAAAAAGTCAATACATTCTAATTTCGACTAAATATATTAAAAAATGTTCTTGTATACCATATGAAATGAATATTAATAGATTTACTATAAGACATATTCTCAAGATAGATATATTTAATATTGTTAGTATTGCCTTCTATATATTTTGTCGAACTGAGAATTTCTTACTCAATTCTTATACTTCTCGGGGGGCACGAAGGAGGTACATTGCAATTTAATTGAGGAGTACCATTTCTGTACATACCCTTAACATATTAAGGGTGTGTTTTGGTTCAACTGCGGATTCAACAAAAACTACTATGAATTGAGAGACGTGAAAAACCTACTGTGAACTAAGAACTATGCAAAATCTAGAAGTTGTTTGGCTCCGCACGAGTTAAATATATGATTATATAAACACTACAACTCGTCTACATGCAAATGAATCTGAAAAAATAGAAAAAACCTAAATCAGACTTATAGTTGGAAATGGAGGGAGTAGAAATTAATAAAATTGAAATATTTTTAGTTCCTTTATGAAATAATACACGGGGAATTCAGAATTGTGAGTGGGGGCATCGGTCCCCACTCGAGTGTACTTGTGTCTGCCCCTATCGGCCATTGCCAAGAAGAACACACGAGCCCAATAGATGATCGATGGTCATTACAAACATGAAGACGAGAATTGTTTGGTTAGCGCTCGAGTCGATTCCATCATATAGGTTATTAGATATTTCAATATATTTAGTTTGAACAAAATATATCAATAGTTGAACTATCTAATTTAACTAAAACCAAACATAAATGTTTTTCTACATTCTTTCATGTTTATAGGTTCTACGTGTATAACCGAATCGTCAATTTCATCAACATAATACGAGATATATAATACCACACATAGGTCATTAGAAACTTTAGAATTTTTTTTAATGGTATAACGATTATGTTCTACAATCTATTTTGTATTGAAAAAATTATCGATCTTCAGAAACCCGGAGAACATATGAGCCACAAAGGAGGTTGTACCAAAATTTTACGTGAATGGTTTATTACAACTAATTTATGTCATCGCATGCTAATATACTCTAGGGAACACTAAAAGATTGCAGCCACTTTATCATGAACTAAATTACGTCATCGCATACCAATATACTCTAGGGAACACTAAAAGATTGCAGCTACTTTTATCACGTCTTGATGGCCAAAACAACGTCCACCCAACATCATTCATTGTAACTCTAAACAACATTTAGGATGGTACTAGGATGTTCCAACTTCATTTATTGTTGTAATTATTCTTTAATTTGTATCTTCTACCTTTTCATCCCAAGGAAGAAGTTATTGTTGCTTAGCAAGGTTTGACTACTTTCACCTAAATTTTTTGGTTTGTTATAAATAAAACGTCTCATAATGTATCATAAATTTAATTAATTTAAAGTAGTCTTGTAGATGTTTATATATTACTCTACAAACTGTTTTGTGTCCCTATGTCAACGACTTGAGGGCCCGGCTTGCCTCGTAGACATGGCGTGGGCTCAATCCCTAGTGACCGACTGCTCAGAATGTCAATCTTCTCCCATCATTTAGACATGCAGACGTGTCCATGTAATGTCCCAAGGCCGAGCGATTGCATGAGATTTGTCTCGTCCATGTAGATGGGTTACCTTTACTGTATTGCTTGTATGACGATCATTGGTTGTTTGCCAAGTGAGATAGGGAGCTCACATTTGGCATAGAAAATCATTTTGGCCAGGGTCCGATGAATAGAGTCTCCACACAATATTTTCCTAGACGGAGGAGGATATCGTTGCAAAACAATAATGAACAATTTGACTTAGCGTCTAACATGTACTCACTTCTCCAAAATAATTGAATTTATAGGTTTTTACAACTCATATTTCTCACACTTTGAAGGAATTCCTGGAAATAGTAGAACATCTACAGCGCCAAAACTACATAGTACAAATTATATTGTATGGTTAATTTAATAGAAGTAAAGTAGTGTTGTTCGCATTGACATGGTTTTCTGCAAACCTTTTCAAAGTCAAGTAAATGGAATTAGTATAAATCGATAACTTCAATTATTTTCGAAACAAGTTAGTAGATTGCATCACAATCAAACACCCGCCACTTCACGTATTGGCATATTTACTACCTCCGTCCGAAAATAGGTGGTGTGTAAAGTGAGTAAAAAAGTTAAAATGTTCTAATTTCGAATAAATATATGAACAAAAATGTCCTAGTCTACCATATGAAATGAATATTAATAGATTAAACATAAGATATATTCTCAAGATAGATATATTTAATATTGTAATTATTGTCTTCTATCTATTTAGTCGAACATAGAATTTCTTACTCAATTCTTACACTGCTTAGGGACCCGAAGGAGTTACATTGTAATTTAACTAAGGAGTTCCATTTCGGTTTAGGGTTTAGGGTTTAGGGTTTAGGGTTTAGGGTTTAGGGTTTAGGGTTTAGGGTTTATATACACACTAGACCTCGTCTTCATGCAAAAGAATCTGACAAAATAGAAAAACCCTAAATCGTCTTAAATTTGGAAATGGAGGGAGTAGTAGTTAATAAAATTTGAATATTTTCCTTTCCGTCATGAAAAAATACATCGGGAATTCGGAATTGTGAGTGGCGCCATTGGCCCCCACTCGAGTGTAGTTGTGTCTGCCCATGTCGGCCATTGCCAAGAAGAACACACGAGCCCAATAGCCTCTTGGACTCGACGAGCACGTTCTCGATGTCGTCGGTGGCAATGGTGGCACATTCCTCCCTCCACGCCGCCGACTTCTTCTACTTGACGCCGGGATCCTTCTTCGTCCTGACGAGGCGAAGGTGACCACGAGGAGGCGACAGTGCCCCTCGGCATTGGCGCCGAGACCGAGGAACCGGTGGCCATGCGCCTTGGCATCCACGACGCTCCTCAACGTCGAGAGAGGGATGACCGAGGCCACGCAAGCCACAGGAGGTTGCCGGCCTAGTTGTGTGCGAGGACGGCCTCGACTATCCGCGCGGGCTCGCCCCACCAGTCGCGCCACCCGACGGTTTTCATGCGGCCCTCCACGATAGGCTTGCCGTTCATGGAGGCGGGGCGCTGCTCGCGGCGCCGCTGGAAGTTCGCCGTCCAGATGGCGTGGTTGTCCGCTGCCCAAACTGGCTCCAGTTGGGCATCCAGCGGCATGGCGATGCGGATCTCTTCGATCTGCGCCATGCGCTCTGCGCCGGTCGGAAACGGTGCCACCGGAACACCTCCGGCGCTCACAAGCCGGGTGCCGGGCACTCAGACGTCTGGTGGCGTGGGGTAGTCCGCTGACTCGAGAAGGCGACCTTCGCAGTCGTGCAAGTGGCGGCGGCCAAAGTAGTTTGCCGCTGCCCCGTCGCCATGGTAGCGCTCAGCCATGGACAGAGAGGAGAGGGCGAGAAGAGAGGTCTCGGGGAGAAGTGCGCGGAGGGGGGGGGAGGGGGATGTGGCGGTCGACGGCGAAGTGGCGGGGAAATTTATATGGGCCGAGTGCGCGGGAGTGGTGTGGAATTGTGGGCGGGGAGCGCCATTACACCGCCGCGTGCGTGATTGGACGTCTCGGCCGGTCTGAAAGGCTCCCGGCGCGTATTGAACAGCGAGGGGAACAAGACGATAAGGACGAGATAGCCGCTGACTCGGCGGGCCCGCGGGCGAGCGAAATGTTTTTCGCGCCATTTCGCTTCATCCGGCGCTCCCATATGCACCCTGGCACGCTGAATTTGGTCTAGGTTTGCCGCGCGCTAATTTGGCTCAAGCCGGCGCTATTTAATCTTGTCGGGGTGCAAGGCGAAAAAGCGGACGCCAGCGGAAATAAAGTAGCCCTGGTTGCCGCTTAGGTGGGTTAGGGGGTTCCAGCCCTTGCGTTTCCGTATTTTTTTGTCGGATGCGGAGCGGATCGGATATTGATCGGATACAGATGCGGATGCGGATAATATCGGACTGCGGATTCGGATCGGAAACGGAGCGGATTCGGACCGGAAACGGGTAAACCTTATCGAATAAATACGTACAAAGAGACATAATGTCACCATGCAAAAATTTACACTTGAGAGCAGCCAAGCGTTCAAAATTACACCAAAACAAAGGTAGTAATTAAATAGTACTTAAAAGTGTCACAAAGTGATTGATGATTTCCAATATGAATTTGCATCTAGCAATTGGAACTTCTATAGAGATAAATAATGGCTCACCTCTTGAGGGGTTTTCGCCGGAAGCAATTTGTAAATTGCGTCAAGTTGTTGAGTATAGGTCATACTAATTCACAAGCGGGTGATTTGTTCTATGGGTCAATGGATTAAATATATATTGAGTATAGGGCCCGCGATTACCAGCAATTTGATCAAAATATGCATAGAGTCGACATGAAAAAAAGTGTAGAGACTATGTAAAATTATAATATACTAGCACGATTCGTTACATTCAGAGGCAGATATATAGACCTATAAAGCGACTGATAGATCGGCGATTACATATATAAATAGATTCCCTACTTTACATATATGGCCCTTACATATATATGGGCAACGATCAATTACATTTAGAGAGGGAGGGGTGCCCAAGAGGTAGCGTGCTACGGAGACTGCTCCTACTCCTCCTCCGGCGGCGTGGTATCCCGGAGGGACTGCATGGCGTCCGGGGTGGGGAAGATATACTCGAAGTTGGTGTAGATATTAAAGACCATAAATACGATGAACTCGCATTCACAGTAGAACGTCTGGCCGAGGAGGTTTAAGGCGTCGAAGGGATTGGTGAAGTGGGCAACAAGGCCAATCACAAATCCTGCATTGTTGCCATAAAACTCCTCGATCCGGAATATGACCGGCGAACCGGGCGGCAAATGGGCGAAGCTGACCCCGAGGAAGTCACAAAGACCCGAGGAGACCTCCACCTTGAGAAAGCCCACACCCGAAGCCGGTTCTCAGCACGTACCGCAGCGGGGTATTGCCACTCCGGTACAGGGAGAGGCTGGCGGAGGGTTGTTCCATTGAACTGCATCGCGTCTACTCGGTTTTGACCGCCGATCGGTAGGGGTTTTGATGGGTGGACGTAGACGGGAGAGGAGCTCCTTATATATATATCGGAGGTGCGCACTAATGGTAGTTAATGCACTAATGGTAGTTAATGGACCGTGATTTGCATTGAGGGGCCGTGAGAATGCATCGAGTTCAATGATACGTCATAAACATATCCATAATTTATGATGTTCCATGTTGTTTCCATGCTATATGCTACATGTTTGCTATACACTTTATGCCTTTTTATCGATTTTCTAGAACTAACCTATTGAAAAGAGGCCATAGAGCCAGTTCCTGTTTTTTGCTGTTTTTAGCTTCAGAAAAGTTCTTCTGGAAATATTCTCGGAATTGGACGATTCTAAGCCTGGAAGTCATAGAAATCTGTCACGCACACGGGGTCCAGAGGGGACCCGGAGGGGGGCCACAAGGCCCCACACCATAGGGCGCCCCCCCCCCTTGGACGCGCCTAGGGGTGGTGTGGGCCTCCTGGCCACCCACCGATGTTGCCATTGCGTCTTATTCTCCTATAAGGGTTAACACCATTATCGATGCTAGTTTGGGAGGAATCTGGAGCTCTCCCTCGCCCCCTGCCGAGAGGGAAATTCATTATCGGAGAGCTCTACACCACCATGCCCGCCTCCGGAATGATGCGTGAGTAGTTCATCCTTCGACTAAGGGTCCATAGCAGTAACTAGATGGTTGTTCTCTCCTCTTTATGCTTCATGTTTCAATCTTGTGACCTACCCTACATGATCAAGATCATCTTATTCTAATGCTACATGTTTTGTTTGCTAGGATCCGATGAATATTGAATGCTATGTGCAATGATTATCAACCTATCATGTTTTATTCATGTGTATGTTATTTATGATCTTACATTCTCTCCATTGTGAGTAGATGCTCTGGCCAAGTAGATGCTAGTAACTCCAAGAGGGGGTATATATGCTCGATAATGGGTTCATGCCTCCTTTGCATCTGTGCTCGAGTGACAGAAATTTGACGGATGGGGATGTGTTGTTGCCATTAGGGAGAAAACAATAATGTTTACATTGTTTACATTACACACTGATTAATATTATTATCCGTTGCTTGCAATTTAATACCCAAGGTTTGATCGGATGACATTCTGACGGTGGATTATTAGTCATAGATGTAGTTGGATAACGGTCTATGTATTTTGTTGTAATGCCCGCATGAATCACGGAGTAATCATCATGTCATGCATATGCACTACGATGCAGCTTTTAGGTTTGTCAATTGCCCAGCTGTAATTTGTTTACCACACATGTTATCTATTTCTTTTGGAGAGACACCACTAGTGAACTATGGACACAGGTGCATTTTCCTTACATAGATAATATAACCACTGCCACTTATGTTTTCATATTGTTACTATTGTTTTCCTACTGTGTTCCACACCATACGTTTAACCTCTTTGTTTTCAACAAAGCCAGTGAGATTGACAATCTCACTGCTTCTTTGGGACAAAGTGATTTGATTGTGTTGTGTAGGTTCCACGTTTCTTCTTAACTGGTAGTGTGCCCTGCCACATCAGCTGCATCAACCTTCGGAAGTGATGTTTTTCTCCTACTGGCCGATTCAACCTTAATTCCTTTCTGAGGGAAACTTGATGTTGTGCTCTTCATACCTTCCTCTTGGGGTCTCCCAATGAACGTGTGTTACACGCGCATGAAGCTATTTTTCTGGCGCCGTAGCCGGGGAGAAAGAGGATTTCTGCAAGGGGAGTCTCTCACTTCCAATCTCTTTACTCTGTTTTAGTTTTGCTTAGTTTATTTTATTTTGTCTTGTTTGCTTCTCTATATAAAAAACACACAAAAAATAGTTCTTATTATAATAGTTATTTTTGTTACTTTGCTTTTTATTGTCCATCATGTTGCTCCCTAATTTCTCCCTGAAAGATTTACCTGTAGGTAGTGGCTCTATACTTGGAAAGGATACCATTAAATAATTCTTAAATCATGTTAGTAAGCATGTTAATTTTGAGGAAAAATCCGTAGTAGTGCTTGCTCCAAATTATGAAACTGCTGCAACATCTTTAATTCACATGTTAAAAGCAAGGTTTGTTTAACTTCACCCCATACTGCAGCAAATGTTCCTCAACTTGAATAATATTGAGGATATTGAAAAAAAATTATCTTAGAAACCATGCTTAAAGAATTTGGAGATGTTGCTATAGAAGATAGAAAAGTTTTTTTATCGTTTTAATATGCTAGCGTCATGTGTAAATGTTGTTGGTGCTATTGAAAAAGCTGAACCTAAAAATTAAAAGGAGAAGAAAATACCGATTCCATTTAAATTAGTAGCACCGCAATAAGCCCAAGAGAAGAATTTTGACTGGACTGTCCTTGAAAATTTATTTGATGAGAATAGTAAACCAAAAAGTTCTAAGAGAGGAACTTCTGAAACTCATTTAGATAAAATGCAATGCTTTATTGAGGAGTTTTCTTGTCTTGATTTGGATGCTTCTTCACTTCAAAACACTTGATTTTCTCTTCTTATGCCTAGTTGAAAGGCATTAAAGAAAAGCACTTCTTGGGAGATAACCCATGTTTTTATATTTCTTTGTTTTCTTTGAGTCAAGGTGTTTCTTTGTTTTCTTTGAGTCAAGAGAAAATCCTTTGTATCTTTATTTTCATATATTAGTTGTGCCAAGTAATGTTTCTAGCGAAAATTGGTGTAAGTTTTGGATTTTGCGCAGAAAACAAATTTGTGCAGTCCATCGAATAAAATCGCATAATTCATAGAAAGATCAAATTTGAGCTGCAATTTTTTGTGCTTATTCTCAGCTAATTCAGAAACTTTTAATTTTTTACGTTTTTCGATTTGAGCAACTTAAGTGCCCCAAAAAAATCGTCTTTACAGACTGTTCTGGTTTTCACAGATTCTTCCTTTTTACTTGCATTCTCTCTTTTACTTTGCCGAGTGGATTTCTTTGCTTCATGAAACATTAGTGTCTGTAGCTAATGCTTAAAAGTATTATTAATACTTGTGTCCATGCATAAAGTGTGAATTTTGATTGTGCACTAACCCTCTAATGTGAATTACTTTGAATGTGGTGTGAAGGAAGTTTTCAAGGGTCAAGAGAAGAGGATGATGTAATGTGATCAAGAAAAGTGCAAAGCTAAAGATTGGGGATGCCCCTGTGGTTCATCCCAGCAAATTCTAAGAAGAATCAAGCGTCTAAGCTTGGGGATGCCCAAGGCATCCTCTTCTTCATAAACAATTTATCAGGTCACTTCTAGTGAAACTATATTTTTATTCGGTCACATCATATGAATTTTACTTGGAGCGTATATTTGTTTTCTTTTGTTTTATTTTGGTTTTTTTTTGTTTTCTTTGCTGCAATAAATATTGTTGGAACCTAGCTTTCTTGTGTGGGAGAGAGACACGTTCCGCTTTTTCATATGAATACTCATTATGCTCGTATTCTTAGTTTTTCTTCTAGCTACTTCAATCCCTTTAACTCATGTTTTTTATGCATCTCTTATCCATATATGTTAGTTCTAGTAGAGTAGTATTAGTACTCTTTTGTTTCATTGTTATACCATTTGGAGAGTTTGTGTTAAAATATATATTGAATGGTGCTTGATGGAAATAGAAAATTCTACATGTGATAGATAGTATAACGGAAAACACTTTTATATTCTTGTAGATCACTAAACTGTTTCAGCTCATTAATTGTTGTTGTTTTGAGATATTAATATGCTTAATGGTAAACTTGCTGTTTTAGTAGAGTAAAAACAATTAATGGTTGGTTTAAAAGCTTGAAACTGTGCCACACTGAAATAACCAGTTGATGGGATAATGGTATATGACTTCCTTTGCTGATAGCAATCGTGATGGCTTTTCGTTACATTCTACGGTCGGGGTAGCTAACAGTGACTTGTCATTGCCACGGACTATCTTGGAGTGATTTCCATTATGCCTTGTAAAATCATAATTTTAGTTGTAATCTTTTAACTTGTGATTTCTATGTTACGGTTTTCTGGCACTTCCACCATCCATATTTCCTAGCCTCTCTCATACTGAGAGTTGGTGCAAACTTTGCCAGTGCATCCAAACCCCGTGCGAGAACATATTTCTTCTACACATAAGCTAAAAATTATCTTCCTCAAAACAACCACCGTTCCTACCTACCATGGCATTTCCATATCCATCCCGAGATATATTTCCATACAACATCCATATTCATTATGTTACTTGATGTCATGTTTCATTGTTATTTTGCATACTACTACACTGGTAGGAGCATTTAGTTTTATATACATCAACGATATTTCAGTTTGAGTTATGCGTACTAAAAGTGTGATGATTCATTGTAAAATAGAGTGTTGCCCCTACCAGTGAGTTTTTATAAATAAAAAAAATAAAAAAAAACATCCCAAAAAAGAAAGAAAGGGTAAAAGAGAAATAATAAAGAGAGAGGGGGCAGCATTACTATCATTTATTCCACACTTGTGCGTTTTTTAGCACCAATACTTCAGTTTGGAGAGAGTTTTCATATTATGACTTGCATAACTACGTGGGGAACTTTTCGTTATAGAACTTGGCTTGTATACTCCAATGACGAGCCTCCTCAAAAGTGCTCTACGTTCTCGTGAGCAAGCAAGTTGGATGCACCCGCACTAGTTACATTGGAGAGCTTTTATGCACCTATAGCTCTATGTGCATGCATTGTGTGGCAATCACTACTCATTGCATAAGTTCGATTATAAGACTTCCTCTTGTCTAATGATCACTTTCAGTTGTGTGAGACTTTCTTCCATTGACCCTAACAGGAGTTGTTGTGAGAGTTTGATGCCTTGGATGATTATATTGTTGTTCTTGAATCTTAAATCATCTTTAATAAACCATTGCATGGTAGATTGTATTTTAGTATTGATTCATTGAAAAGTTTTACTCTGTTATTCTTAATGGTTTATACATTATTCTATTTGATATCAACTATAAACCACATCCTTTATTCATTTTATCATAGTTTACATGCTTTACATTACTATGATGATCATGTTTATGTTGGTAGCATGTCACCTCAGAAATTATTTATTTATTTTTATCGTTTACCTACTCGAGGACGAGTAGGAACTAAGCTTGGGGATTTTGATACGTCATAAACGTATCCATAATTTCTGATGTTCCATGTTGTTTTCATGCTATATGATCTATGTACGCTCTACACTTTATGCCATTTTTATCAATTTTCTGGGACTAACCTATTGACAAGATGCCATAGAGCCAGTTCCTTTTTTCTGTTGTTTTTTGTTTCACAAAAGTTGTTCTAGAAATATTCTCGGAATTGGATGATTCGTAGCCCGGAATTATTAGAAATATGTCGTGCACACGGAGTCCAGAGGGGACCCAAAGGGGGGCCACAGGGCCCCTCACCCATAGGGCGGTGCCCCCCCTTGGCCGCGCCGAGGGGTGGTGTGGGCCCCTTGGACGCCCACCGACGTTGCCCTCACGCCTATATATTTCCCTCGAAGGGTTAACCCTAAATATCAGAGCCTTTTCCAAGAAAAACATTGGTAGCCACCGCCATCGTCAAGCCTAGTTCGGGAGGGTTCTGGAGCTCTTCCTGGCACCCTGCCGAGTGGGGAATTCATCACGGGAGGGCTCTACACCACCATGCCAGCCTCCGGAAGAATGCGTGGGTATTTCATCCTTAAACTACGGGTACATAGCAGTAGTTAGATGGTTGTTCTCCTCTCTTTATGCCTCATGTTTAGATCTTGTGAGCTCCTCTACGTGATCAAGATCATCTTATTGTAATGCTACATGTTGTGTTTGCTGGGATCCGATGAATATTGAATGCTATGTCCAATGATTATGAATCTATCATGTTTTATTCATGTGTATGTTACTTATGATCTTGCATTCTCTCTGTTGTTAGTAGATGCTAGTGACTCCAAGAGGAACTATTTATGCTCGATAGTGGGTTCATGCCTCCTTTGCATCTGTGCTCGAGTGACAGAAATGTGACAGATGGGGGATGTGTTGTTTCTATTAGGGAGAAAACAACGATGTTTACATTGTTTACATTACACACTGCTTAATGCGATTATATGTTGCTTGCAATTTAATACCCAAGGTTTGCTCGGATGACATTCTGGGGGTGGATTATTAGTCATAGATGCAGTTGGATAACGTTCTATGTATTTTGTTGTAATGCCCGCATGAATCACGGAGTAATCATCCTGTCATGCATATGCACTACGGTGCAGCCTTTATATTTGTCAATTGCCCATCTGTAATTTGTTTACCACACATGCTATCTATCTGTTTTGGAGAGACACCACTAATGAACTGTGGACCCCGCTCCATTCTCCTTACACTGATAGTACAACCACTCCCATCTATATTTTCATACTATTACTATTTTTCATACTGTTTTCCACATCATACGTTTAATCTCTTTGTTTTCAGCAAAGCCGGTGAGATTGACAACCTCACTGCTTCTTTGGGACAAAGTGATTTGATTGTGTTGTGTAGGTTCCACGTTGCTTCTTAACGGGTAGTGCGCCCTGCCTCATCAGCTGCATCAACCTTCGGAGGTGATTTCTTTCTCCTACTGGTCGATTCAACATTGGTTTCTTTCTGAGGGAAACTTTCCGATGTGCTCTTCATACCTTCCTCTTGGGGTATCCCAACGAACGTGTGTTACACACGCATCAGTCAACACTATTTTATTTGTCCATGTTCATACGATATTTTGAGATCGCTGACCCGCCTTTGAAGCCAACACGAAGCCATGATTACAGCCGTTTACGTAGAGCCATCAAGCACGCGGATCGGTGACCAACCAATCAGGTCATAGAGATATCGAGCACGCGGATCAGTCTTTGCAGCCACGATCCACACCGTTAACGCAAACTATCGAACGACACAGAATGGGGCAATGTCTCTCTGGATGGTCCAGCTTTATATGGACCTCCGAGTACAAATCGATGTACTTTCACAATATTTTAAATAATTATAATTTCCAGAAATTGTTTTTTCTTGACTTGGCATCATAAGTTGGGTGCCTAATATTAAGTTAAATCGTACGAGTCAAGGAACAAAATAAATATGGTAGGTCATTCGCGCATGGGCCTAAGTAGCACGAAGTCTCTGGATTAAAAGGGAAACCTTCCACTCCGGAGTAAATAAAACGAAGTTTTTTTTTACAAAAATTAGTCATTTCGAGCTGATGTTTTGAACATGCATTCTATGGTCATAGGGAATAAACAATGTGATTTTTTTTAAAAAATCGCATTCATTTTTTATTAAGTGACAATTATCTAATATAAGGCAATAAAATATTTTCTCATGCTTCGAATGCACCCTTTGTTCGAAGAGTACATGTCAAGATTTTTTTTGGCATATTTCAACAAGGAAGAAAAAAAACTTGCATAGAAATGGGTTGTTTAACCTAGCTTTCAAGCTCTTCTGCACCCTTAATAACATGACGTGCATAATAGTACAGAAGTCATTATAAAAGCCAGTTACCTAAAGAACCTGTATAAATTTGAATTTTGGCTCCAATTAGAATTTAAATTTACTAAATAAAGATTCAGATACGCGTACCAATACACATCTCATAGTAAAGTGCATTACATCATATGAGTTTTCACAGTTTTCTACTTCTTCTTAGCGCTCCATTTCTTTCTTATCGTACTGTTTTGCTTGTTTTAGAATCTACACCGTACATTTCATTCATGCTTTTGGTTTTATTCGCTTCATAATCCCTAGGCCGCCCCACGGGTCGGCCTAGAGCTTCAGTTTGCACCTCAACAGTTGTAATATGTTCAGATGGCATCTCAACAGCAGAATTAACTTTAGTTTGCACTTCAGCAGCTGGAATAGGTTTAGATTGCACCTCGACAGTAGAAATAACTTCAGCTTGGACTTCAGCAGCTGGAATAGGTTCATGTTGCACCTAGACAGCTGAACTAACTTCAATCTGCACTTTAGCAGCCGGAATAGGTTCAGGTTGCACCTCAACAACAGAAATAGCTAAAATTTGCACCTCAACAGTAGAAATAGCTAAAATTTGCACCTCAGCAGATGGGGTAGGTTCTATAATAGTTGTCTCATTTTCACAACTAAACAAGATCTGCACACTTCTGATTTTCTACTGCAATTGAGTCTTATTTTTTTCGTTGGCCAGCAATCCTCAACAACAAGGGGCTGCAAATTTTTTTTGTACTGGACGCTTCCTTCTACAAATCAAAGTAAAAAAAACCTTATCATTATGTTAGAAAATTAAACAATCAACCAAATAAAAAACAACAAATATATGAACATACTTTGGACTTTCAGGAGTGTAACGACACTTGGCGGATCCAACTTGGTGCCCTAGCCCCTCGCACAATTTGCATCTATTTTGGTTACCTTTTTGGGACCTTTTAGGCTTTTCATATTTCTTTCCTTTCTTACTACTACCACCTTTCTCAAACCATGCCTTTAATCTACTCCATTTTGGCCGGCCAGTCTTTCTCTTAGTTACTGGAGGAAAAATCGCAAATTCATTTTCCACTTCAGGCCATTGAGACTGATCTGTATGTGCTGGAATTGGAGTTGCATACACTACCTTGAATTTTTGTACTGGGTAATATTAATGCAAATATGGGTGCATGTTTAGCTTTGTCTTAGACACCAAGAAAAGTATTGTATGCTCACATGGTTTTCTAGTATGTTGCCACTCGAGGCAAGTGCAGTCATGCGTTTTAATGTTAACAACATGCCTCCTTTCAGTTTTGGTATCTCTAACTTCAGCGCCCAATACTGAATATTTCTCAACAGACAAATGCGTAAGATTTCTGCTTCTGTTGATCACATTCTGTACCAGTGCAGGAAGGTTATCCACTTGCACACATTCACCAATCCTTCTTCTCAATTCCCACAACCGCATGAGCATGATCCTGATTTGGTCAACCATATCATGGACAGGCAAGTCTTTCAACTGTTTCACCCTGTTGTTAAAACTTTCTGCCAAATTGTTGTTTATATGATCACACTTGATGGCAGTGTTAAATCCTGACATGTACCATAACATAGAATGGTAGGTGCTTAGCTATGTGGCAAACTCAGTGCATGATGTCACTGTCTTACAAAGATGATATGAATGTGTCTGTGTAGTGTAAGATCTTGTTGCTGGCCACATGCGCCCAAATTCTTCTCGTTTGAACTTTTTTATTAAATCCATCCACATATGGCCGAAGCACTCACTCTGCTCAGCATGGGGAAAAACAATTTTGACTGCATTTTCTAGTCCTTTACATGCATCTGTGTGGATTGCCAAAGGTGACACTGGCCCTATGCATATTTTCAACTCCATCACGAACCAGGTCCATGAAGCCGTTGTCTCTGACTGAAACATGCCAACAGCCGCAGGGAACATTCAGTTGTGTCCATCTAGAGCATTGCCTTCTGCCAATTGGACACTCCACTTGACTGTCAAAAAAGATGAGTCAACGCTTAGGTATAGATGACACCCTGCGTTGAAGCCATCAATGCAAGGATTTAAAACCATACAGAATTTAGAGAAGAAGACTTTCCCATCCATTGTTACCTTAGTATCTATCTCCACAACACTGCCAGGTGACCTCTTCTCCACCTTTGCTTTGAAGTTATAAAACATCCTAAAATTATTTTCCCAATCATCATATAATTGTTTCATTGCCCTTTGTTTTGCCTTCCACGGTGTGATATATTTTAGCTGGATTGGGTACATCTTTTTCAAGTCTACTTTGGATTTCTTGGCGGTAGTGTTTGTTGTCTTGGCTAAAATGGACGTGATCTTTTCCGCAACCCATAGTTTTGATGTCCTTGTCAATATTGTCTATAAACATGTAATATAAGTATGTTCATGTGGGATTTGATTACCCTGATTGTACGTTCATCAGGTTGGCATCTAGCAGATATGTACCACTTGTAAGGGTTGGCATTCCCATCAAAACATCTTCACCTCGCAAAAAAAACTTTTTTCTATCATTCCAATAAGTTATGTTTATTGCATAAGTCTTAAAACACATCCTAAACTCGTCCATGCTTGACCACAACTTTCCTAATTCAATAATATGGTTTTCTTTGTCATAAAAACATATGAGCTCATCAACATGCACATCATCTACATCATCTGCAGCATCTTCCGTCAACTCTACATCCACATCACACGAATCTCTGACACCATCAGCAGCCAAACTAGATCCCCTCTCCTCGTTATTTCTATCATCTACTGGAATGCCAAATAGTTTGGACATCTCACTGCCAGACATTGGTGCAATGACCAAATCAATACGCTCATATATTTGTACTAAATTCCAATCAACACAATCAACACCATGACCCTCTTGTCCATCTTCAACAACCAACTGATCAGGTATTATTGTCACTTTAGAACGCATGGGCATTGGGTGTCTCTGTGAAGCCCAATCATCATCTAACATCTGTGAAGCCAAGTTTGAAGTCACATATCCAACCTTGGAGTCAATCTTCAGATCAACGACTTCAGTAAAAATCCGTTCTTTTGTTTTCCCACCTGTCTTGCCGATCGATTTCATCAACCATTTGTAGGCAATTCCCAATTCTCACATATTCTTTCTTCAAATTATCGAACCGCGACACTGATACTTCTTGCTCTGGATCCCAACTAACACTCTCCCCAATTTTCTCCACAAATTTCCGAACTGCATCCTCTTCCATTTGCACTAGTTCTTGCGGATCAATATATGCAACCATTTCACAATTGTATCTCTCTCAATTTTCCGCATGCTACCATCTACTAGCTTGCCCATTGACGAAAAGAAATTGACTGAAATTCGAATTTCCACGCAGTACCAGCATCACCACCCCGCGGGCAGTGTGAGCTATCGGAACAGGCCTAGGCCCGAATAGAACTCAAATTATGTTGGAGAGATGCGCATTGCCGATTTCAAGTTTTTCGACAGGCTCTATATTGTTCAGCCCACCCGCTACCACCACACAAAATCTATGGCCGTAGAGAATATAGGCGACACACTCAGATCTAAATCGATTAGAAGGGGAACGGAAACAGGACTAGTGATGCAAAGAAACTCACCAAGAAGTCCGCTGCCGTCGAGAACATCAAATCCGCCGCCAGAGAGAGTTGTAGCTCCGCCGCCGCTGGAGAAGAAGGAAGCAGATGACACGGTCTAATTTCTTGTACAGTTTGAGTTCTCGGATTTTGTTTAGTTTGCATTCCATGTTTCTTTAAGGTCAAAATTTTGAAATTATGGCCATATATATGAAAAAATATCAATATCTATAATATCAAATAAATATAATATGAAAATGTATTGTATGGTGATTCTAAAAATGTTAAATTTGTATTATATGTGGTGATATCTTTTCCTATATAGTTTTTCAAAATTTAGAAATATGAGTTTTACTAAACCTAAACGCGCTGTAATATGGTCAAGAGAGAATTCAAGGCTTACAATTCAGCGGCCACACAAAATGTATAAGGAAATCAATAAGAGAAAGACAAATATTATTTTATAGCGGCATCTAAAGAGTACAGTGTGATAGGTATAGCTATTTAGGTAACAGTGTATGCAATTTTCATTTTTCGTTGAGTCGCATCGCTGCTAATTGACATCGTCCACCATGCGGAGCTCTTCCATCTGGAGGCGGAGGTAGGCGGTAGCATCATCATCTTTGGCGTTAGATAATGAAGAAAAAATTTATTCTTGGAAGACACTTGGGGTGAACGATGAACTATTATCAAATCAGTTTTCTAGAATATATGTACAACATTAATTTCTCAAAGTGGATGATGGTGGCTAAAGTTTATAAGAAAAAAAAGACAATGACTGGAGTTGTATTAGGTTCAGAAGGACCTTGTGGGGAGTGGGACTGCCTCTCAATTTGTTGAAATGTACAATGTGATTGATCAAGCACATATGAATGGTGATGCTGATACAGTTAAATGGAAGATTGGGTCCTCTAGAAAATTTCAGGGGACCCTATCATCTTAGCCTAAGGGCTGCTGTTGCTTGTCCTCGAAAATTCTAATGGAACTAAAAAATACCCTTCAAGTACAAAATCTTCCTATGGCTGATGCTAAATTATAGTATTTTAGTAACAATAACCTGTCGAGAAGGCACTACGGGAGACACGGTCGTTCCCGTGTGCCCGTTTCTTTGCCGTGTGCATCATCTCGGGCACATGGCAAAATTAATCTTTGTCGTGTGCCGCACACGGCAAAGCAGTACACACGGCTTAGTAAATAACTAAACACACGGTAAAGAAAATCACACTGCAATGAAACTTAAAAACACATGGCAAAGATACTGGCCACGTGGCCGTTCCGTCCCGTCGGCCAGCGGCGCCATCACGTCAGTTCTTTATCGTGTGCATGCACACGACAAACATATGGATGGCATGAGTTGCTTCCCGGATGATTCTATTGTCATGCTACATTGATGTAGTGATGAACTTATCGTAACTAATGATGCTACAAATGAATTGGGATGTTATTGATGATATTTTGTTGCATATGCATGATATTGTGTCTATATTTGATGAATGCGTGCTTCTCTGATGAATATCTTGATTAATATGCTATGTGCAATGTATTATGTTATTTTAAACTGCAATGTCTAGTCTTTCGGAAGCTCAGATGGTGGTGAAACAGGCTTTGTCGAGGGTAAATGGTTGGGATCCAATGACTGCAAGTGACTATGGGTTGAATGTTTGAGTTCTTTTAGGATGCCCTATAAGTAAGAGTGGGGTTGTAACTCTGATTCCAGTTTATTTAGAATGCAAACTGAAGTTCTTCTCAATTTTCGTTTTGTTTGGAACTCTGTAAATTTGGATGGTTTCTTTATATGAAATCGACGGGTTGCCTGTTTGCTGTTAAAAAAACATTTCGTGGTTATTAGGAAAAGCCAACCACGTCATAAGGTAGAGTCTAGAGTGCGAGCCGAAAGATGATGTGCTTCCAAATATATTAATCGATCTGTCAGCCGGATCAGCTTTGCGTTGCTATATGTACCTGAGAAAGGTTCAGAGACGATCACTAAACTTTGGACCACACTTGGACTTTATCATGGCAGTCGAGATTCCATTGCGTGCCTATGTTGCAGCTGCACACGGCAGCTGTCTTAACGTCAGACCTCGCCTCCGATTTCCCGATCAACGCACACACTTTTCCACTCCCTCCCTTGCTGCGGCGTACGTGAGGTCGCCGTTGTTGAGGCGAGTGGCCAGCCATGCCTCCCGCGGCGACAGGACCACGGCCATGGACAAGCTGGGAGCGAACCCGGCCAACTCGTGCCCCCTCACGCCGCTGGGCTTCCTGGAGCGGGCTGCCACCGTGTTCGGGAATTGGCCCTCCGTCGTCTACCACGACACCGTCTTCACATGGAGCCAGACCTTCCGCCGCTGCCTCCGCCTTGCCTCGTCCCTCGTTTCCCTCGGCATCTCCCGCCGCGACGTTGTAAGTGGGCAAACAAATTGTTCTAATATACCAGTGTGCACAAATCGGAGTTAATCCATCCCCAAATTGCACCAGGTGTCCGTGCTCTTGCCCAACGTGCCGGCCATGTACGAGGTGCATTTTGGGGTGCCGATGAGCGGCGCCGTGCTCAACAGCATCAACACGCTCCTCGACGCGCGCACGATAGCCGTCCTGTTGGCGCACTCCGGTTCGAAGCTCATCTTCACCGACCCGGCGTTCCTTCCGACCCTCCAAGACGCGCTCCTGCTCCTGCCTACCGGGCACCCCGCACCCCGTGTCATCCTCGTGGAGGACCCCTACGAGAAGAATTTTTCCGCCGCGTCTCCCATGACATTGACGTATGAGATGTTTCTTGAGCAGGGTGAGCCAGAGTTCGATTGGGTCCGGCCGGAGAGCGAGTGGGATCCAATGGTTCTCAACTACACCTCGGGCACGACGTCGGCGCCCAAGGGGGTAGTGCACTGCCACCGCGCCACCTTCCTGATCACCGTTGACTCGCTGGTCGACTGGGCGGTGCCCCCGCACCCGACGTACCTGTGGACGCTGCCAATGTTCCACGGCAACGGCTGGAGCTTTCCGTGGGGCATGGCAGTGGTGGGCGGCACCAACATCTGCCTCCGCCGTGTAGTCGCAGCCGAGGTATACGATGCCATCGCACGCCACGGGGTCACCCACCTCTGCGGAGCGCCCGCCGTGCTCAACATGCTGGCCAACGTGCCCGACAGTGTAGGGAAGCCGCCGACAGGGAAAGTGCGGATCCTCACGGTCGGCGCGCCGCCACCTGCCACCGTGCTGCACAGCACGGAGGCCATCGGCTTCGAGGTAAGCCACGGGTACGGGCTGACCGAGACAGCGGGTCCTGTGGTGTCGTGCACGTGGAAGAGTGAGTGGGACAGTCTGCCAGCCACCGAGCGCGCCCAGCTAAAGGCGAGGCAGGGCGTGCGCAGGCCTGTTTTGACCGAGATGGATATCGTTGATGGCAAAACCGGACATAGCGTCCCTCGTGACGGAGCCACGATGGGCGAGATCGTCCTCCGCGGTGGGAGTGTGATGCTCGGGTACTACAAGGATGATGTGGCGACCAAGGCCGCAATACGGGATGACGGGTGGTTTTACACGGGAGACATCGGTGTGATGCATCCGGACGGCTACCTAGAGATTCGCGACCGTTCCAAGGATGTGATCATTTGCGGCGGCGAGAACATCAGCAGCGTGGAGGTGGAGTCGGTCCTTTATGGCCACCCGGCGGTGAAAGAGGCCGCGGTCGTTGGACGGCCGAACCAGTTTTGGGGCGAGACGCCATGCGCGTTCGTGAGCCTCAAAGATGGCTCAGCGGTGGTGAAAGCAGCAGAGGTCATCGCGTGGTGTAGGGAGCGGCTGCCACGCTTCATGGTGCCCCGGAACGTGGTGTTCCGCGACGACCTGCCCAAGACGTCCACGGGTAAGATTCAGAAGTACGAGCTACGGAATCTCGCCAAGGAAATGAAAATGGGACAAGCTCGGCAAGATTAGATGCCAAGTGTATGTCCTCCTCTGGCTCCGCTGTGATGCTGCAGCCTTAAACGTGCTGCATATGCTTCATTTTTACATCGGTGCCTAGGTTAAATCTGATTCGTACGTGCTTGTCTGGAAAATGATAAGACTAGTAAAATCCCTACATAGGATAAATAATAAGCTTTCTTTTTTGAAGCATATGATAAATAAGAAGCTTGTTTCATCATATAAGGATGACAGATGTGCTTAGGACTTGTGCTGCGTGAGCTCATGAGGTGTCTTTTGTTTACTTTATGCGTCAGTTTGCATTTCATGTAATTTATACGTCTACTATAATTTTGATTGATGTGGTGATGGCACGAACAATAGTTGCGAGCAAGCGAACCGAGATTTAGAGCTAGAGCAGGGCGATGAGCCAGGAAGAGATGAAGTCCCACTACGGGAAAAAAGTTATTCGCCGACGACCGAGATATACGTTGATGGCCAAATATCGGGTCCGTCGGCGTAGATCCCAATAAGGCTAACGTAAAATGAAAACAAAATTGGGATACGCCAACGACAACCCCGTCTGCCGATGTTCATTTTTTTTTTTAGCTACGCCGACGGCAACCGTCCGCGTATAATTCGGATTTTAACGTTCTTTAGCTTGTTTCGAAAAGGAGAAACAGATCTACGTCATCACACATATTGTTCAAGCTACGTTCTTCAAAAAATTCCATGAGCAAGAACGAAACAAATAAGAAAGGGTTAACGGTTACCGGCTGTAAACCTATAAGCTGGGTTTTTCTCCAGCCGGGCTAGGGGTTGAATATTGATAAACTCTTGGTGTATCTATGATGAAATAGGTACTTTTGTACCTTGAAATTATTTTTTCCAAAAATCATGAGCAAACTATGAGGTACGTGTAGTTCAAATTTGATATGTTTCTTGCTGAATCGGCAGAAACTTGTGTTTTTCAAAAGATGTGGATGAAAACATTTTCATAGGAAAAAAACTGATTATTTGTGCATATAACATGTTCTAGTATTTTTGAAAAATTCATCTCCCGAGTTTCGCAACATATTTGTTGTAGGTCCTTAAAAAAAATAACCATTTTTGGTACTTGGACAATGAAAAATGGTTTTTTATTCAATGAAAAGAATAACTTTCTCCGTCAACATTTTCCGTGCTTCCAAGATGCATGTTTGTGTGGAATATGGACACATTTAAACAAAATATACCATGGATTTGGCCATAACAACCGTCGTTTGGCCCGAAATAGTAGAATGTTCGGAAGAGGTAGCTCATTTTTGTGAACACATTCTCAATACAACTGTCGTATTCCAAGTTTATTATTTTTTGTGCTTACTAGGACATATATAATGACACCACGCGAAGGTCTTGCATCATTTTGGGTTGTTTTGAATTTTCTGGAATTTTCTAAGCCGGTTTCACGAAAAAGTTAAGACGGCGGGCATGACCGCTCGTAGCTAGGGGTTGAATATTGATAAAATCTTGGTGTATCTATGATGAAATAGGTAGTTGCGTACATAAAAAATGATTTTTGCCAAAAACTCATGAGCAAACTATGAGGTACCTGTTGTTCAAATTTGACCCGTTTCCAACTAAATCGGCAGAAACTTCAGTTTTTCAAAAGAGGTGGATAGAAACCTCTTCATAGGAAACAAATTGTTTATTTGTGCATATAACATGGTCTAATATTTTCAAAAAATTCATCTCCCGGGTTTCGCAACATATTTATGGTAGGTCCTTCACACAAAAAAACTAATTTTGACACACGAAAAATGGAAAATGGTTTTTTATTGAATGAAAAGAAAAACTTCCTCCGTCAACATTGTCTGTGCTTCCAAGATGCATGTTTGTGTTTAATATGGCACATTTTAACAAACTATGCCATGGATTCGGTCATACACCAGTCATTTGGTCCGAAACCCAAGAATGTTTGGAGGAGATAACTCATTTTTGTGAACATATTTTCAACACAACTGTCGTATTCCAAGTTTATTATTTTTTGTGGATACTAGGACATATATAATGACACCACGTGAAGGTCTTGCATTTTTTGGGTTGTTTTGAATTTTCTAACCCGGTTTGAGGGAAAGTCAAGATGGCGGGCATGACCGTTCTTACCTAGGGGTTGTATATTGATAAACTCTTGGTGTATCTATGATGAAATATGTAGTTGTGTACCTAAAAATCATTTTTTCCAGAAATCATGAGCAAACTATGAGGTACCCGTAGTTCAAATTTGACCCATTTCCAACTAAATCAGCAGAATTTGGTGTTTTTTCAAAACAGGTGGATGGAAACCGATTCATAGGAAACAAATTGGTTATTTTTTCATATAACATGGTCTATTATTTTCAAAAAATGCATCTCTCGAGTTTCGCAACATATTTGTGGTAGGTCCTTCACAAAAAAACCATTTTTGACACTCGGAAAATTGTTTTTTTATTCAATGAAAAGAAAAACTTCCTCCGTCAACATTGGTCGTGCTTCCAAGATGCATTTTTGTGCGGAATATGGGCACATTTAAACAAACTATGCCATGGATTTGGCCATAACACCAGTCATTTGGGTCGTCGCTAGAATGTTCGGAGGAGATAGCTCATTTTTGTGAACACATTTCTAGGAGAACTATTGTATTCCAATTTTATTATTTTTGGTCGAAACTAGGACATATATAATGACACCACGCGAAGGTCTTGCATGATTTTGCGGTTTTTTGAATTTTCTAGAATTTTCTAAGCCGGTTTCACGGAAAAGTCAAGACGGCGGGCATGACCGTTCGTAGCTTGGAAGTCTACCACGGTGAGAAGTACGGGAATTTGGATAAATTTCCAGTATGCACTGCACTGTGATATAAGATCAGGCTATATCACCCTGGCGACATTGACGGCGAGCCACCCCGTAAGAGCGTTCCTGCAAAGGTGATGTTGTATGCTCCTATGATACCATGGTTGAAACGACTGTTTAGAAACAAAGAGCATGCCAGGTTGTTGCGATGGCACAAAGAAGACCGTATGAAAAACGGGAAGTTGAGACACCCCGCTGATGGGTCGCAGTGGAGAAAAATCGAGAGAGACTTCGAGGACTTTACAGGAGAGGCAAGAAACTTATGGTTTGGTCTAACTACATATGGCTTTAATCCTTTCGGGGAGCAGAGTTCCAGTCATAGCACCTGGCCTGTGACTCTATGTATCTACAACCTTCCTCCTTGGTTGTGCATGAAGCGCAAGTTCATTATGATGCCAGTGCTCATCCAGGGTCCGAGGCAACCCGGAAACGACATTGATGTGTACTCAAGGCCATTAGTGGAAGAACTCTGCTCTTGTGTGGGATGAGTACGAACAAAATCCATTTGACCTACGGGCGTTGCTTTTCATAACCACCAATGATTGGCCTGCTCTAGTAACATTTCTGGACATACAGTCAAGGGATACAATGCATGCACACACTGCTTAGGTAAGACTCACAGTGCATATTTGGATAAATGTGAGAAGGTTGTATACCTGGGGCATCGTAGATTTCTTCCGTTCAAGCATCCTGAAAGAAAGACAGGAGGAAATCATTTTAGAGGTGAGGCAGATACCCGGAAGAAGTCTGACCTCCATAGTGGTAATGATGTATTCAATATGGTCAATGACCTAAAAGTAATCTTTCGGAAGGGTGATGGCGGACAATCTGTTCAGAACGGGCCTGATAAGCGCGCACCCATGTGGAAGAAGAAATCTATATTTTGGGAGCTACCCTATTGGAAAGTTCTAGAGGTCCGCTCTTCAATCGACGTGATGCACGTGACGAAGAATCTCTGCGTCAACCTACTATGCTTTCTGGGCGTGTATGGAAAGTCAAAAGATACGCCAAAAGGACGGGAGGACTAGCAACATATGAAAGATCCAAGCAACAAGCACACGGATACAGCACCAAAACGGGTCTATTGCAACGAACATAGTCGTTGTAACAAGTTCCCTATCGTCGCAATAGGTATGTGTTGCATCGAAATCAGTTTCGTTGGGAAACGTTGCGAAAAATCGCGTGGTAGTAACTTCTCTCCGCGCAATTAGTTACGTGGCTACAAAATTAACCTGTTGCAACCATTTACTGGGCCAATTGCCACGCGCTTTTCCATTGCGGCTCGCACCTAACGCAACGTACGTTTTTCGTTGGTACACCTCTAGTGCAACAAATACCGAAACATGGCGAGTGACCAATGTGGCAACGGCGAGTGTTCCGTTGCGCCTTCTCTTTCGTTGCAAAAGTCGAGTTTATTTGCCACGTCCAATTGTGTGGAAAAAATTATGGCAACAAACATTATACGCGTGGGAACAACGATTTGCCACACACAATCAATCGTGGTAAGATGATTTTGAAATAGTAATCGCAACGGCCTTAATATTAGTAGCATGAAACAAGTCGACAATTTCAACTATTCGTGGCGCCATTCAATTTCTACAAATTTTAGTTTCGTGGCGAGATGTAGTATTCGCAACATCCACATTTTTAGTAGCTAGAAACAATTGCGACAATTTCAACTATTCGTGGCGCCATTGTATTTCGACAAATTTTATTTTCGTGGCGAGATGTAGTATTCGCAACGTCCAAATTTTAGTAGCTAGAAACAACTGCGACAATTTCAACTATTCGTTACGCCATTCTATTTCTACAAATTTAGTTTGCTGGCGCGAATTAGCTATCGCAACGGCCAAATTCTTAGTGGAGAAAAAATATTGCAACGATGTCTCCCTGAGGGTGGTGAGAGTCTATTTCAACAAAACACTTTGTTGTGGCGACTGAGGCTTCACGCAACACTACATTTATCGTGGTAAATTACCTATTGCCACGTTAAAGAAAAAAAAGTACGGAAACAAAATCATAGTTCTCATAGCTATTTATAATATATACGAATGAAATTCTCGTACAATATGGATCAAGTCAAGATCAAATCAAACTGAGATATATTGTAGGAGCATGATGTAGCAGTGAAGCTATTTTTTTCCATCAGAAGTTTGATTGCCGTCCCGCAATCAATAGTAAAAAAAAGAAAGTGAAGTTCATGTCCCTAGATAGCACATATCTATTGTTTGATTAAGTTGTGAGTCTAGTCAGCAACAACACATGCTGAAACATAAGAAGCAGCAGACTATAGAATGTGGATGAAGCAAAAACAGTTGTTGTAACTCAACGAAGCCACAACCCATAGTGAGACATAAACTGCAGCAAGTATATAGGGTGGATGCAGCAACGCTATAGTGTGGGAGAAGCAAAAACAGAATGTAATAGTACTGAATTTTACAAGTGTGTGACTTACAATTGCTTTAAACATTCAAGTAGACTGTAACATGCTGCGTGGAGGAATTATTTTCTTAGTAGGGATGTTTGCAAGTGATGTTTGCTGGTTCGACTTCTTAAACGTCTGCAAAAACAAAGAGCACTGTTAGCAACAAAAGTAAACAGCTAAATATTACGAGTTTGGAAACGTATGACTATCATCACCTGAAGTGTAGTCGTCTTCTGTTTTTCCACTTGTGCAAAGAACTCTTCAAACTTTGCCTGCAACTGTGAGTTAAACTGTGCAAGCAAGTTTTTTTTTTCAAATTCTTGTCTTCAGCAACTCCATCATTTTTTCCCTTTGAGCAGGCTCTTCCATTAACCTCGCCTCAAGATTTTATCTCTCAGCCCGCTCTAAATTAATCTTCTCTTCCATGCTTGCACATTCATCTAGTAACTTCTGTTCTAAGCTAGTGACCTGCTGGGTGAGCTGGGAGTTTACTTTTTGGGTCTCTGCCGTAGCACGAGCTTGCTCCTCAACCTCCAACTTAAACCTCTAAGAACAACTTTGCACCTTGGCCATGTATCCGAACCCACGAGGCTGCGAGGACTTGCAATCAACGATTTCTTTATATGCTTTCTGGTAAATATTGTTTCTTTGTTCAGCTGAAACTGGAACATCAGTTTCCTTTGATCTGTTTTCAATCTCTTTACATGCTGTGTCTTGATAACGAAAAAAACTCTCAAATCAGATGAAGAAACATCCAAGATGGAGAACAGTATATATGTTTAGAGTAGCTTCTAAGTCAGTTAACTCACGTAAACATCCTTGGACTCTTTGGTAGTCCATGTTTCATTCTTTGTGTGGGTCAGTTTCCAGAGAGCAACACAGTATGGCTCTTCTCCAGTTTACGAATTCCTCTGCAAGTAGTGCAACAATTAGATGCTATAAACATTAAAGCACAGTGAACACCAACACATGCATAGTGAGTAGGCCCATACATTCTCAAAACTGAGTTGAGAGTAGGATTTTGATCCTACTCTGTGTTTTGTCTTCAGCTGCGTACGTTTTTCCGTGTTCTTTTGGCTGAGTTCCTGCTCATTCAGTTATTAAAAAAAACTTCTCAGACAAGCCATTTCATGATAGTATAAAATTCGCAAACATGGAGTATAGAAATAACCCGGAATTTCGGATCAGTGCCAAAGTACTCGATCAGCCATTCCCACTCTTCTTGTTGTAAATCTTCTGGTTTAACTGCCCTTCTGGCATCATCTGTTTTGTATGCCTTGTAAGTGCTGCTTAGGTTTCCTCGCCATCCTCTTTATCGCTCTTTTGCAAGTTTAAGAATTTTTTCGGTTTTTTCTGTTGTATCTTCCATTTCATATATGTCCTGTAATGCGTAGAACAAACAGATAGACTTAGTTTAGTAGTAGTTCATTAATTATGGACGAAAAAAAGAGACAACACATCTGAGAAAGGTTGTACTCACCAATATATCTGCGACGATGAGTCGATGGATGTCATGTGAATGTCTGACCACCTCCTCACTCCAATAATTGGTAACCTTCTTTTCATTATGATTACCACGTCATCCTTGAATGAACGGTTGTTCATTCCTACCGGACCTCCCAATGTATCAGAGAAATCAACACCTAGCTTTGCAGATCCATTGGCATGACGCTTCTTACTGTCTTTCAAACCTTTTACTACACCTCGCCCTTTCTTCTTGTGTATGTCATCGCCTACATCCCAAAACACACACAAATAAACAATTTATTTTGTAGTTGATTGTAAGAAATTACGACACAGATTAAAAAAAACCAGCTAGAAATTAGGGCGATAGCGGCGAGCATGGGAAGGCCATTCAGTAAGGGCACACATGTCAGTTTCAGACATATTAGTGTTAGATTGTTCAGCTCCTGATTCAGGGTTAACATTTGTACTGAATCAGCAATCGTGGTTTTTATGCATTATAATAAATCTTAGACAAAGCTTAAATGTCAAAAATAAATTACCACATCTACGTTTTCCCTGACTTTTTTATATTCTTGTAAACTTTCAACCCTTGTCATGTTGAGAGATCCTTTCTTTATTACTGAACATGTTATCAATAAATGGACAAAGCATTAACATTGTGCACAATTCAGAAACCTTATTAAGATTTAATGAACTTGTGTACCATTGCTAAAGGAGAAATCTGTATCTTCTATTTTATTTCAAGCCTTTTCCTCATCGGTTGCATACCTAACTGCATGTTTATCAAAATTGTGGATTATGTAAGGAATGCATTAAAATGTTACCGGGAAAATATTTATTAAAATCTGTATTGAAGGAGTTGCACGTTGAAGATTTGGGATGAAAGTATAACCTGTGAGAGTGATCGGTCGCCTGGTAGATCCACTTCAATCATCAAGCAGATGCTCTTTTGTTGGAATATCAACGGTGGTCTTCTCCCTAAACACACACAGGTTGATCTTCTTATCATTATAGTGCCTGCGTACCAATGGCTCCAAATCACTAACATGATCGATGGGAACAAGTTTTCCTTTGCCACGGCCATTATTTAGCCTGCAGTACAGGTAATGATGCGCGTCATTGAAGCCAACTTTTTCAATCAAATTGATAAATTCCATATAGCAGATGTCGTTCGGTTCCATGTCTGCTTCCAGAACTTTCTTGTGTTTATCATCATCTTCTTAGAAAAGGCCAATTTTCCAAATGGGGTCGGTCGTCTACAGTTAGATAGAAGGAAAAAATGAGAACCCAAATAATCAGTGAGTTAGCAGATCTGAAATAAAAGAATAGTTACATGGCATTATTAACATAGATAACGAGTCTCCCATCGTCAATACGATTAACCACAGCACGGCAAACTAAAATCACACATGAAATTCAGATACACATATGATCGACTAAGTGTTCACACACGGATTTACGCTTCGAGCAGAGAAAGAAAAGAGAATAACACAGAGAAGAACAGAGAATAACAACGAATATCGAAACCGTAGAAGAAACGGCGAGATCATGGAGACGGACGAGAAGCATATTAGAAAGGAATAACCTGAGAGGTTTTGCGTTCCATGGACTCCGATGGCGACGTCGACATGTCGAGAGCTGTGAACACGATGAGGGCGATCAGATCTAATCGAAACAGGCGGCCCATTGATTATGCAATCGCGAAACAGGACGGGCCTCGTGCACTTATGAATAGACTTAAGCGGGAAATTTAAAGTGATTGCTTTTCTTTTTTGGTGGGAACACAAAATTTCGCAGAGACTAGGCGTTTTAGCGGGAGCTTTTAATTTTTTTTTGTGGGACATCGTATTAGAGCAACCACAACGCCTTGGCGTTAATTGAGCAGTTGAACAATACATGCAAGCGCCGGCTTCCTAGAAGGCATAATTTGCATTGAGTTTCTAGGCGTCACGCTCTTAACTCGGTGCAATGACATAAAAACGATCGGGATTGAAGGAAAACTGATGCGATTTATTCCCTAGCACTTACAAAGTAGGACCGAAAACATGTGGAAGTCTCACATGAGTCATGTAATGTCACTGAACAACTATTTCATGCATCTAATTAGCTGCCGCTGCCTTGTTTATTTCTGCAAACTTCAAATTGCCACTGAAAATATAAAGAAGACAAGTAATCCTCATTGCAGATGCAGACATCAGAGGGTTTTGGTGATCAATGTACTCAAGCACATCGCTGTTGGCACTACGATAATTACAGACATCCATATGTTCATGATCCGATGAGAATGTCCAGGTTGGCAGACTACGTACTACAACCAGGGCGACACCGCCCGCATCACAATCTTCACGTCCAAGTGGCGGTTACCACTACTAGGAAAACGCTAATGCGTGACGCACCAAATTTCATACCCGTGACGCACCATGGTGCGTCACGGCTATCACGCCGCCCCTATTAAAATAGCCGTGACGCACCTATTTTGGTGCGTCACGGCTATCTTGTTTACCCGTGGCGCACCGCCAGTTTGGTGCGTCACGGCTATCTTTAGTTACCCGTGGCGCACCCCATGGATGGTGCGTCATGGCTATTAATTTCGAAATTAGAAAAAAAAGCGGGACGGATCTAGATCCAGATCTTGCCGCCCAAAATTTTGAAATTTTGAAAAACGAAAACAGAGAGGCCGCCGGAGTGGAGATGGCCGCCGGAGAGATGGTGGTCGCCGGAGTGGAGGTGGCCGCCGGAGAGAAGGTGGTCGTGGTAGTGGAGGAGGCCGCCGGAGAGGAGGAGGCCGCCGGAGAGGAGGTGGTCGCCGGAGTAGAGGTGGTCGCCGGAGAGGAGGTCACCGGAGAGGAGGTGGTCGCCAGAGTAGTGGTCGCCGGAGTGGATGTGAGGTGGTGGTCGCCGGAGTGGATGTGAGGTGGTGGTGGTGGTGGTGGTAGGAGGAGGAAGGGAGAAGAGAGAATGCAGAGTGGAGGAAGGAGAAAGAAAAAATGAGAAGGGAATGGAGAAAAGTGGAGGAAGGAGGAGGAAGGGGAGTATATATAGGTGGGTGGCCTCTCCCGGCTTCGAAATTCGAAAATTTCTGCCCAAACATAGCCGTGACGCACCATACATGTGGTGCGTCACGCCTATCTTTTTTTATTTTTTTATTTTCTAGTCAAAAATCATCAAACGGCCATAACTTTTTGTCCTTTCGGAATTTGGAGAATCTAAAAAAGGCTCACAGGAATTTGGAGAATCTAAAAAAGGTTCCTTTTTTTCTCTAGTTTCCGTTGGTATATTGAACTTTAAATTCCGACATCGTATGCAAAAGTTATGCCCATTTTACTTTTTTTAACGAACTTTTGCTCAGAAAGTCGAAATACATATTTCAAAATTTGTTAAAAAAATATAACTTAAACTCTCCGTGCATCTATAAGGAATTTATTTTTTTATGATTTTTAGACATGGAAATCTTCGGTGAAAAAACTAGAAAGGCGGTCCCGGGGAGGGGGGGGTGTGTGGAGGGAAAATTTCGGTGGATACCATAGCCGTGACGCACCATATGTTTGGTGTATCACGACTATTGCAATACCCGTGACGCACCAAACATATGGTGCGTCACGGCTATCTTTGCCCACGGCTATGGTATCCACCGAACACCCACCTATAGCCGTGACGCACCGTGTGTTTGGTGCGTCAAGGCTATGCCCTTAGGCGTGACGCACGGAGGCCCACTGGTGTTTGGTGCGCCACGGATACATAGCCGTGATGCACCGAGCATTTGGTGCGTCACGGGTATCTTTTTTTTAGATTCCACCTATAGCTGTTTTCCTAGTAGTCTACGGGTGCTCCTAAGTGTAATGAGAAGAGTTTGCTTTTCATATAAATGCTTTCCTTCAAGGAAGTCGCTTCATGCATTCCTGCAAACATAATGCCGCTGTCCCTGTCCGTGTTGTATGGAACGATGGTGAATGCCTCTCATGATCCGAGGCATAGCCCATCATTGCCTGAAGACGGAATGCCAGCACTGTCCGCTATGGACTACGGTAGTTTATGGATTTTGAACGTGTGGATGAAAGACAAAAAAGAAGTAGGTCATAGTAAGGCACACGTTGTAAGCATAAATTGTGTTGAAAAACAGAAATAGCATTGGCACCATACGTACCATCTCATATCTGGCCACATTTGTCCACGTCAAACGAGTCACGTATGGCACTCCAATGTACTCATCTTTTGGGGGTAGAAGCTCACGGACGTGGTCCTTCTCATCGTCATCAAGATCAACTCTATGGGGGAAGATGATGGAAGAGTCGAATGGGTCATCCTCATCCATGGACTGTTGATCCGTGGACTCGTCATCAGTCCTGGGATCTGGTTCAGTTTCATTGCTTGTACTAGCGACGTGGTCGTACAAGTAGTGCCTGCGGAACATGTCCAGGTTGAACACCTTGACGGTGAGCAAGGCGTCGCCATCGTAACTGAAGAGGAGGAAACTGCCACGGTGCAGGAAGTAATTGCCGCACCCGAGGAAAATGCGGGCAGCTGCATCAAACATCACATCCATGTCCCTGTTCTTGCTACTCGGATCGTCCGCCTCACGCAGCTTCAATTCAAGTGGTTCACGGCCCTTCAGCAACTCCACAAACTTCTTAGACAGCATCTGCAGCAATATGAAGTTAAATATATGGAAAAGAGTGCTTACAACAAATAAGGTTACTGTTTTATGATGGATGAGTACTATAAAAAATGTAAACAAGTAGTACCGAGTAATCAGTTATACTAAATCTTAGTTGAGCAATCAGGGTGTTTGCCACATTATTTCAAAAAGATGAACTCTCAGTGGGAGCTGAAATTTACCATATCGAGTGAACATATTCACGAAGAGCACTTGAGCTACTACAACCCATCTACTAGACCTTAATTTGATTCATAAATTTAACTAGCTACAGGCTCATAGCTCAGACACTCTGTCGGACTAAATAACTGAAGTGGTGGTGTGGGTCGATGAAGCGTACCAGTTTGTCCGATGTAGCGTCTTGTACGACGGAATAGAACTCAAAGTTTGCCAACTCCATCTTAACAGATCCCTCTGTTCATCATATAAAAGAAATGCAACTCAATTTCCGGCTACATATATAAGAGAATTGACATTTTTGTGATAGAGTGCACGTACTGAATGCCGCGTTGTATTGCATGCGGAAACTTATCAGGTCCAACATCTTTACTGTGATGACATTGCGGACGTCGTAACTGCAGATCAGAATAAAGCCTCTCTGCAGTTTGTAGGTCCGGGCGAAACACTCCCAGCCGCGCTTGAGGAACATGCGGCCAGTGTTGTCCAACCACACATCAACGTCCCACGTGGTGCTACACCGATGTCTGACCTCAAGCAGCTTCAGTGCATGGGGTTTACGGTCCGCCAGCAAGTCTGCGAACTTCTTAGGCAGTGACTGCAGCAGAGGATAGAGCAATCCATGAACATCATTACACCTATCTGACTAAAATGACACCTAAACTGAGTACAATACCTGTTTGTCCGACAAAACATCATCTACGTAAGCGAGGAACTCGCAGTCCATCGTATGCAAACCCGCCTGTTGATCGTACAAAAAAGTCTCACTTCAGTTACATTTAGCAGACGTGCCAAAACAGCAGAGGTTAAGAAACATGAAGGTTCACTAGAAATTTAGGACCAAATGCAGTGTAGCAGCATCAAGGTTCAGAGACATTCATACAGGTGCAATTTAAATTTGACATGCATTCAAGAATTTCATGGAAGTACGGAACTTCAGTTAACAATGGAGAAAATCAATTGATCAAGGTTGAGAGCGAACTAAATTAGTCATTCTAGTGCCATTTGTATCGATACATAGCACAATCGTACCGTTGTTCACACCATATACTACCTAAGGAAGCAAGCACTGGTGTCGCAGGGGATGATGTGAAGAACAGCCTAATTCAGAAAGGAAAATATACTAGTATGACAAGGAAATCGTTTGCCGACAATCAATTATACTGCTTTAGCAAATTAATTGAAATAGCTTCTGGTCCTAAAAATGGCTCACATCAATTGTTCTGCTGGAGAGTAAAAATGTAAATTACTAAAAATAGCTACCGAACCTAAAAAGGGGTCAAGTCAACTGTACTGCTGAAGAGTAAAAAGGAAAATTACTAAAAATAGGTACTGGTCCTAGATAGGCCAGTGTGAGTATCAAAGGTCTTACTTTCAACATCACTAATTACCTACCTAGAAAAAGGCACACACAACAATAGGTACGAACATCAATTGGGCACCTGGAACTATCAAAATTACATGAAGGTAGAGTGCAACATCTCAATCAGATGCATATAAGTACCATCTACTTGAGGGGCGGCGAGGTCGAGAGTTGGATGGCGGCGGCGGCGGCAGTGGCGGTGTCGGTGAACTGCGGAAAAAGGGTTTTCTCGGAGCAAATATCTGTAGGTATACAAAGAGGAGGAGTGCAAACTTGACGTGACAATACGAGTGGAAGATGACATCTATAGTACTTCGGCCCACCTGTAAGTCTGCTACCACAAAAGTTGGGTACATTTCCGCGGGGCAGTTGCCATTTTTATGGTTCCTATCTAAACTGCCACCGAGTCGTCTCCCCTCCCCTCCCCTGCTTGCTCCTCTGTTTCTCCACTGCCCTCTTGATCTTCGTCCTATGCCACGCCATGGAGCAGCCAGACAAGCTTTCCACTACTTTTTGTAATTAATGGCTATCAGACCAATGGTGTGTTCACTTTTAGAAATGTTGGTACAAAAGTATTCCATGCCCAATTATTTTGGTAAACATCCGTATTGACCGCTTGTAATAACCGCGCCCAATCTTATGTCGTAGCCGTTTTCTGGCATTTTCGGTCGAGAATATAGTTTCCTGCCACCTAGGATGCCTGGAAAACTGTAGAGATGAGAATGTAAGTCACCCTTGGCCATGTGGGCCCACACAAAATGTTTGAACCCCATTGCAGGACTTGTATGGTGTCGTCGTTGCGTTGGGTGGCGTGAACCACCAGACGTTAAACGGGATGATTCTCGCCGCTTCTCGCTTGCATGCCACACTCGACACATGGCATCCTTCCAAACCACTCCCTCAGACTCACTCCACATGCAACATTGCACCTTGTTACCCCTGGCCATGAGTGGGAGATGTGTGATCTGGTTTATTGCCTTCGAACGCGAAAGAAACGGCCGAAAACGTGGATTTCCTTGGCCAACTTGTTGTTTCCCATGCCCAAAGTTGAAAATATGGTGCATTCCAAGAACCTCACTTAATTTCAAGAACATTGTACGTTTGGTATCTCAAAAACCCGCTTCCATTCTCAAGTTGCTTACCAATCTTATGTCGTAGCCGTTTTCGGGCATTTTCGGTCGAGAATATAGTTTCCTTCCACCTAGGATGCATGTAAAACTGTAGAGATAAGAATGTAAGTCACACTTGGCCATGTGGGCCCACACAAAATGTTTGAACCCCATTGCAGGACTTGTATGGTGCCACCGTTGCGTTGGGTGGCGTCGAACCACCGGACGTTAACCGGGACGATTTTCGCCGCTTCTCGCTTGCATGCCAGCCTCGACACATGGCATCCTTCCAACCCACTCCCTCAGACTCACTCCACATGCAACATTGCACCTTGTTACCTCTGGCCATGAGTGGGAGATGCGTGATATGGTTTATTGCCTTCGAACGCGAAAGAAATGGCCGAAAACGTGGATTTCCTTGGCCAACTTGTTGTTTCCCATGCCTAAAGTTGAAAACATGGTGCATTCCAAGAACTTCACTTCATTTCAACAACATTGCACGTTTGGGATCTCAAAAAGCCGCTTCCATTCTCAAGTTGCTTACCAATCTTATGTCGTAGCCGTTTTCGGGCATTTTCGGTCGAGAATATAGTTTCCTTCCACCTAGGATGCCTGGAAAACTGCATAGATGAGAATATAAGTCACACTTGGCCATGTGGTCCCACACAAAATGTTTGAACCCATTGCAGGACTTGTATGGTGCCGCCGCTGCGTTGGGTGGTGTCAAACCACCGGACGTTAATCGGGACGATTTTCGCCGCTTCTCGCTTGCATGCCAGCCTCGACACATGGCATTCTTCCAACCCACTCCCTCATACTCACTCCACATGCAACATTGCACCTTGTTACCCCTGGCCGTTAGTGGGAGATGCATGATCTGGTTTACTGCCTTCAAACGCGAAAGAAACAGCCGAAAACGTGGATTATCTTGGCCAACTTGTTTTTCCCAATCCCAAAGTTGAAAACATGTTGCATTCCAGGAACCTCACTTCATTTCAACAACATTGCATGTTTTGGATCTCAAAAAGCCGCTTCCATTCTCAAGTTGCTTACCAATCTTATGTCGTAGCCGTTTTCAGGCACTTTCGGTCGAGAATATAGTTTCCTTCCACCTAGGATGCCTGGAAAACTGTAGAGAAGATAATGTAAGTCACACTTGGCCATGTGGGCCCACACAAAATGTTTGAACCCCATTGCAGGACTTGTATGGTGTCGCCGTTGCGTTGGGTGGCGTCGAACCACTGGACGTTAACCATGACGATTCTCGCCGCTTCTCGCTTGCATGCCAGCCTCGAGACATGGCATCCTTCAAACCCGCTCACTCAGATTCACTCCACATGCAACATTGCACCTTGTTACCCCTGGCCATGAGTGGGAGATGCGTGATCTGGTTTATTTCCTTCGAACGCGAAAGAAACGGCCGAAAACATGGATTTCCCTGGCCAACTTGTTGTTTCCCATGCCCAAAGTTGAAAACATGTTGCATTCCAAGAACCTCACTTCATTTCAACAACATTGCACGTTTGGGATCTCAAAAAGCCGCTTCCATTCTCAAGTTTCTTACCAATCTTATGTCGTAGCTGTTTTCGGGCACTTTCGGTCGAGAATATAGTTTCCTTCCACCTAGGATGCCTGGAAAACTGTAAAGATGAGAATGTAAGTCACACTTGCCCATGTGGGCCCACACAAAATGTTTGAACCCCATTACAGGACTTGTATGGTGTCGCCGGTGCGTTGGGTGGCGTCGATCCACCGGACATTAACCAGGACGATTCTCGCCGCTTCTCGCTTGCATGCCAGCCAAATACATGGCATCCTTCAAACCCGCTCACTCAGACTCACTCCACATGCAAAATTGCACCTTGTTACCCCTGGCCATGAGTGGGAGATGCGTGATCTGGTTTATTTCCTTCGAACGCGAAAGAAACGGCCGAAAACATGGATTTCCTTGGCCAACTTGTTGTTTCCCATGCCCAAAGTTGAAAACATGTTGCATTCCAAGAACCTCACTTCATTTCAACAACATTGCACGTTTGGGATCTCAAAAAGCCGCTTCCATTCTCAAGTTGCTTACCAATCTTATGTCGTAGCCGTTTTCGGGCACTTTCGGTCGAGAATATAGTTTCCTTCCACCTAGGATGCCTGGAAAACTGTAGAGATGAGAATGCTAGTCACACTTGCCCATGTGGGCCCACACAAAATGTTTGAACCTCATTGCAGGACTTGTATGGTGCCACCGTTGCGTTGGGTGGCGTCGAACCACCGGACGTTAACCGGGACGATTTTCGCCGCTTTTCGCTTGCATGCCAGCCTCGACACATGGCATCCTTCCAACCCACTCCCTCAGACTCACTCCACATGCAACATTGCACCTTGTTACCCCTGGCCATGAGTGGGAGATGCGTGATCTGGTTTATTGCCTTCGAACGCGAAAGAAACGGCCGAAAACGTGGATTTCCTTGGCCAACTTGTTGTTTCCCATGCCTAAAGTTGAAAACATGTTGCATTCCAGGAACCTCACTTCATTTCAACAACATTGCACGTTTGGGATCTCAAAAAGCCGCTTCCATTCTCAAGTTGCTTACCAATCTTATGTCGTAGCCGTTTTCAGGCACTTCCGGTCGAGAATATAGTTTCATTCCACCTAGGATTCCTGGAAAACTGTAGAGAAGATAATGTAAGTCACACTTGGCCATGTGGGCCCACACAAAATGTTTGAACCCCATTGCAGGACTTGTATGGTGTCGCCGTTGCGTTGGGTGGCGTCGAACCACCGGACGTTAACCCTGACGATTCTCGCCGCTTCTCGCTTGCATGCCAGCCTCGAGACATGGCATCCTTCAAACCCGCTCACTCAGATTCACTCCACATGCAACATTGCACCTTGTTACCCCTGGCCATGAGTAGGTGATGCGTGATCTGGTTTATTTCCTTCGAACGCGAAAGAAACGGCCGAAAACATGGATTTTCTTGGCCAACTTGTTGTTTCCCATGCCCAAAGTTGAAAACATGTTGCATTCCAAGAACCTCACTTCATTTCAACAACATAGCATGTTTGGGATCTCAAAAAGCCGCTTCCATTCTCAAGTTTCTTACCAATCTTATGTCGTAGCCGTTTTCGGGCACTTTCGGTCGAGAATATAGTTTCCTTCCACCTAGGATGCCTGGAAAACTGTAAGGTGAGAATTTAAGTCACACTTGGCCATGTGGGCCCACACAAAATGTTTGAACCCCATTACAGGACTTGTATGGTGTCGCCGTTGCGTTGGGTGGCGTCGAACCACCGGACGTTAACCAGGACGATTCTCGCCGCTTCTCGCTTGCATGCCAGCCTCGAGACATGGCATCCTTCAAACCCGCTCACTCAGACTCACTCCACATGCAAAATTGCACCTTGTTACCCCTGGTCATGAGTGGGAGATGCGTGATCTGGTTTATTTCCTTCGAACGCGAAAGAAACGGCCGAAAACATGGATTTCCTTGGCCAACTTGTTGTTTCCCATGCCCAAAGTTGAAAACATGTTGCATTCCAAGAACTTCACTTCATTTCAACAACATTGCACGTTTGGGATCTCAAAAAGCCGCTTCCATTCTCAAGTTGCTTACCAATCTTATGTCGTAGCCGTTTTCGGGCACTTTCGGTCGAGAATATAGTTTCCTTCCACCTAGGATGCCTGGAAAACTGTAGAGATGAGAATGCAAGTCACACTTGGCCATGTGGGCCCACACAAAATGTTTGAACCTCATTGCAGGACTTGTATGGTGCCACCGTTGCGTTGGGTGGCGTCGAACCACCGGACGTTAACCGGGACGATTTTCGCCGCTTTTCGCTTGCATGCCAGCCTCGACACATGGCATCCTTCCAACCCACTCCCTCAGACTCACTCCACATGCAACATTGCACTTTGTTACCCCTGGCCATGAGTGGGAGATGCGTGATCTGGTTTATTGCCTTCGAACGCGAAAGAAATGGCCGAAAACGTGGATTTCCTTGGCCAACTTGTTGTTTCCCATGCCTAAAGTTGAAAACATGGTGCATTCCAAGAACATCAATTCATTTCAACAACATTGCACGTTTGGGATCTCAAAAAGCCGCTTCCATTCTAAAGTTGCTTACCAATCTTATGTCGTAGCCGTTTTCGGGCATTTTCGGTCGAGAATATAGTTTCCTTCCACCTAGGATGCCTGGAAAACTGCATAGATGAGAATGCAAGTCACACTTGGCCATGTGGGCCCACACAACATGTTTGAACCCCATTGCAGGACTTGTATGGTGCCGCCTTTGCGTTGGGTATTGTCGAACCACCGGACGTTAATCGGGACGATTCTCGCCGCTTCTCGCTTGCATGCCAGCCTCGACACATGGCATTCTTCCAACCCACTCCCTCATACTCACTCCACATGCAACATTGCACCTTGTTACCCATGGCCGTGAGTGGGAGATGCGTGATCTGGTTTACTGCCTTCGAACGCGAAAGAAACGGCCGAAAACATGGATTATCTTGGCCAACTTGTTTTTTCCCATGCCCAAAGTTGAAAACATGTTGCATTCCAGGAACCTCACTTCATTTCAACAACATTGCACGTTTGGGATCTCAAAAATCCGCTTCCATTCTCAAGTTGCTTACCAATATTATGTCGTAGCCGTTTTTGCGCACTTTCGGTCGAAAATATAGTTTTCTTCCACCTACGATGCCTGGAAAACTATGGAGATGAGAATGTAATTCACACTTGGCCATGTGGGCCCACACAAAATGTTTCAACCCCATTGCAGGACTTGTATGGTGCCGTCGTTGCGTTGGGTGGCGTCGAACCACCGGACGTTAACCAGGACGATTCTCGCCGCTTCTCGCTTGCATGCCAGCCTCGAGACATGGCATCCTTCAAACCCGCTCACTCAGACTCACTCCACATGCAAAATTGCACCTTGTTACCCCTGGCCATGAGTGGGAGATGCGTGATCTGGTTTATTTCCTTCGAACGCGAAAGAAACGGCCGAAAACATGGATTTCCTTGGCCAACTTGTTGTTTCCCATGCCCAAAGTTGAAAACATGTTGCATTCCAAGAACTTCACTTCATTTCAACAACATTGCACGTTTGGGATCTCAAAAAGCCGCTTCCATTCTCAAGTTGCTTACCAATCTTATGTCGTAGCCGTTTTCGGGCACTTTCGGTCGAGAATATAGTTTCCTTCCACCTAGGATGCCTGGAAAACTGTAGAGATGAGAATGCAAGTCACACTTGGCCATGTGGGCCCACACAAAATGTTTGAACCTCATTGCAGGACTTGTATGTGCCACCGTTGCGTTGGGTGGCGTCGAACCACCGGACGTTAACCGGGACGATTTTCGCCGCTTTTCGCTTGCATGCCAGCCTCGACACATGGCATCCTTCCAACCCACTCCCTCAGACTCACTCCACATGCAACATTGCACTTTGTTACCCCTGGCCATGAGTGGGAGATGCGTGATCTGGTTTATTGCCTTCGAACGCGAAAGAAATGGCCAAAAACGTGGATTTCCTTGGCCAACTTGTTGTTTCCCATGCCTAAAGTTGAAAACATGGTGCATTCCAAGAACATCAATTCATTTCAACAACATTGCACGTTTGGGATCTCAAAAAGCCGCTTCCATTCTAAAGTTGCTTACCAATCTTATGTCGTAGCCGTTTTCGGGCATTTTCGGTCGAGAATATAGTTTCCTTCCACCTAGGATGCCTGGAAAACTGCATAGATGAGAATGCAAGTCACACTTGGCCATGTGGGCCCACACAACATGTTTGAACCCCATTGCAGGACTTGTATGGTGCCGCCTTTGCGTTGGGTATTGTCGAACCACCGGACGTTAATCGGGACGATTCTCGCCGCTTCTCGCTTGCATGCCAGCCTCGACACATGGCATTCTTCCAACCCACTCCCTCATACTCACTCCACATGCAACATTGCACCTTGTTACCCCTGGCCGTGAGTGGGAGATGCGTGATCTGGTTTACTGCCTTCGAACGCGAAAGAAACGGCCGAAAACGTGGATTATCTTGGCCAACTTGTTTTTTCCCATGCCCAAAGTTGAAAACATGTTGCATTCCAGGAACCTCACTTCATTTCAACAACATTGCACGTTTGGGATCTCAAAAATCCGCTTCCATTCTCAAGTTGCTTACCAATATTATGTCGTAGCCGTTTTTGGGCACTTTCGGTCGAAAATATAGTTTTCTTCCACCTACGATGCCTGGAAAACTATAGAGATGAGAATGTAATTAACACTTGGCCATGTGGGCCCACACAAAATGTTTCAACCCCATTGCAGGACTTGTATGGTGCCGTCGTTGCGTTGGGTGGCGTCGAACCACCGGACGTTAACCGGGACGATTCTCGCCACTTCTCGCTTGCATGCCAGCCTCGACACATGCATCCTTCCAACCCACTCCCTCAGACTCACTCCACATGCAACATTGCACCTTGTTACCACTGGCCGTGAGTGGGAGATGCGTGATTTGGTTTATTGCCTTCGAACGCGAAAGAAACGGCCGAAAACGTGGATTAGCTTGGCCAACTTATTTTTTCCCATGCCCAAAGTTGAAAACATGTTGCATTCCAAGAACCTCACTTCATTTCAACAACATTGCACGTTTGGGATCTCAAAAAGCCGCTTCCATTCTCAAGTTTCTTACCAATCTTATGTCGTAGCCGTTTTCGGGCACTTTCGGTCGAGAATATAGTTTCCTTCCACCTAGGATGCCTGGAAAACTGTAAGGTGAGAATGTAAGTCACACTTGGCCATGTGGGCCCACACAAAATGTTTGAACCCCATTACAGGACTTGTATGGTGTCGCCGTTGCGTTGGGTGGCGTCGAACCACCGGACGTTAACCAGGACGATTCTCGCCGCTTCTCGCTTGCATGCCAGCCTCGAGACATGGCATCCTTCAAACCCGCTCACTCAGACTCACTCCACATGCAAAATTGCACCTTGTTACCCCTGGCCATGAGTGGGAGATGCGTGATCTGGTTTATTTCCTTCGAACGCGAAAGAAACGGCCGAAAACATGGATTTCCTTGGCCAACTTGTTGTTTCCCATGCCCAAAGTTGAAAACATGTTGCATTCCAAGAACTTCACTTCATTTCAACAACATTGCACGTTTGGGATCTCAAAAAGCCACTTCCATTCTCAAGTTGCTTACCAATCTTATGTCGTAGCCGTTTTCGGGCACTTTCGGTCGAGAATATAGTTTCCTTCCACCTAGGATGCCTGGAAAACTGTAGAGATGAGAATGCAAGTCACACTTGGCCATGTGGGCCCACACAAAATGTTTGAACCTCATTGCAGGACTTGTATGGTGCCACCGTTGCGTTGGGTGGTGTCGAACCACCGGACGTTAACCGGGACGATTTTCGCCGCTTTTCGCTTGCATGCCAGCCTCGACACATGGCATCCTTCCAACCCACTCCCTCAGACTCACTCCACATGCAACATTGCACTTTGTTACCCCTGGCCATGAGTGGGAGATGCGTGATCTGGTTTATTGCCTTCGAACGCGAAAGAAATGGCCGAAAACGTGGATTTCCTTGGCCAACTTGTTGTTTCCCATGCCTAAAGTTGAAAACATGGTGCATTCCAAGAACATCAATTCATTTCAACAACATTGCACGTTTGGGATCTCAAAAAGCCGCTTCCATTCTAAAGTTGCTTACCAATCTTATGTCGTAGCCGTTTTTGGGCATTTTCGGTCGAGAATATAGTTTCCTTCCACCTAGGATGCCTGGAAAACTGCATAGATGAGAATGCAAGTCACACTTGGCCATGTGGGCCCACACAACATGTTTGAACCCCATTGCAGGACTTGTATGGTGCCGCCTTTGCGTTGGGTATTGTCGAACCACCGGACGTTAATCGGGACGATTCTCGCCGCTTCTCGCTTGCATGCCAGCCTCGACACATGGCATTCTTCCAACCCACTCCCTCATACTCACTCCACATGCAACATTGCACCTTGTTACCCCTGGCCGTGAGTGGGAGATGCGTGATCTGGTTTACTGCCTTCGAACGCGAAAGAAACGGCCGAAAACGTGGATTATCTTGGCCAACTTGTTTTTTCCCATGCCCAAAGTTGAAAACATGTTGCATTCCAGGAACCTCACTTCATTTCAACAACATTGCACGTTTGGGATCTCAAAAATCCGCTTCCATTCTCAAGTTGCTTACCAATATTATGTCGTAGCCGTTTTTGGGCACTTTCGGTCGAAAATATAGTTTTCTTCCACCTACGATGCCTGGAAAACTGTAGAGATGAGAATGCAAGTCACACTTGGCCATGTGGGCCCACACAAAATGTTTGAACCTCATTGCAGGACTTGTATGTGCCACCGTTGCGTTGGGTGGCGTCGAACCACCGGACGTTAACCGGGACGATTTTCGCCGCTTTTCGCTTGCATGCCAGCCTCGACACATGGCATCCTTCCAACCCACTCCCTCAGACTCACTCCACATGCAACATTGCACTTTGTTACCCCTGGCCATGAGTGGGAGATGCGTGATCTGGTTTATTGCCTTCGAACGCGAAAGAAATGGCCGAAAACGTGGATTTCCTTGGCCAACTTGTTGTTTCCCATGCCTAAAGTTGAAAACATGGTGCATTCCAAGAACATCAATTCATTTCAACAACATTGCACGTTTGGGATCTCAAAAAGCCGCTTCCATTCTAAAGTTGCTTACCAATCTTATGTCGTAGCCGTTTTCGGGCATTTTCGGTCGAGAATATAGTTTCCTTCCACCTAGGATGCCTGGAAAACTGCATAGATGAGAATGCAAGTCACACTTGGCCATGTGGGCCCACACAACATGTTTGAACCCCATTGCAGGACTTGTATGGTGCCGCCTTTGCGTTGGGTATTGTCGAACCACCGGACGTTAATCGGGACGATTCTCGCCGCTTCTCGCTTGCATGCCAGCCTCGACACATGGCATTCTTCCAACCCACTCCCTCATACTCACTCCACATGCAACATTGCACCTTGTTACCCCTGGCCGTGAGTGGGAGATGCGTGATCTGGTTTACTGCCTTCGAACGCGAAAGAAACGGCCGAAAACGTGGATTATCTTGGCCAACTTGTTTTTTCCCATGCCCAAAGTTGAAAACATGTTGCATTCCAGGAACCTCACTTCATTTCAACAACATTGCACGTTTGGGATCTCAAAAATCCGCTTCCATTCTCAAGTTGCTTACCAATATTATGTCGTAGCCGTTTTTGGGCACTTTCGGTCGAAAATATAGTTTTCTTCCACCTACGATGCCTGGAAAACTATAGAGATGAGAATGTAATTCACACTTGGCCATGTGGGCCCACACAAAATGTTTCAACCCCATTGCAGGACTTGTATGGTGCCGTCGTTGCGTTGGGTGGCGTCGAACCACCGGACGTTAACCGGGACGATTCTCGCCACTTCTCGCTTGCATGCCAGCCTCGACACATGCATCCTTCCAACCCACTCCCTCAGACTCACTCCACATGCAACATTGCACCTTGTTACCACTGGCCGTGAGTGGGAGATGCGTGATTTGGTTTATTTCCTTCGAACGCGAAAGAAACGGCCGAAAACGTGGATTAGCTTGGCCAACTTATTTTTTCCCATGCCCAAAGTTGAAAACATGTTGCATTCCAAGAACCTCACTTCATTTCAACAACATTGCACGTTTGGGATCTCAAAAAGCCGCTTCCATTCTCAAGTTTCTTACCAATCTTATGTCGTAGCCGTTTTCGGGCACTTTCGGTCGAGAATATAGTTTCCTTCCACCTAGGATGCCTGGAAAACTGTAAGGTGAGAATGTAAGTCACACTTGGCCATGTGGGCCCACACAAAATGTTTGAACCCCATTACAGGACTTGTATGGTGTCGCCGTTGCGTTGGGTGGCGTCGAACCACCGGACGTTAACCAGGACGATTCTCGCCGCTTCTCGCTTGCATGCCAGCCTCGAGACATGGCATCCTTCAAACCCGCTCACTCAGACTCACTCCACATGCAAAATTGCACCTTGTTACCCCTGGCCATGAGTGGGAGATGCGTGATCTGGTTTATTTCCTTCGAACGCGAAAGAAACGGCCGAAAACATGGATTTCCTTGGCCAACTTGTTGTTTCCCATGCCCAAAGTTGAAAACATGTTGCATTCCAAGAACTTCACTTCATTTCAACAACATTGCACGTTTGGGATCTCAAAAAGCCACTTCCATTCTCAAGTTGCTTACCAATCTTATGTCGTAGCCGTTTTCGGGCACTTTCGGTCGAGAATATAGTTTCCTTCCACCTAGGATGCCTGGAAAACTGTAGAGATGAGAATGCAAGTCACACTTGGCCATGTGGGCCCACACAAAATGTTTGAACCTCATTGCAGGACTTGTATGGTGCCACCGTTGCGTTGGGTGGTGTCGAACCACCAGACGTTAACCGGGACGATTTTCGCCGCTTTTCGCTTGCATGCCAGCCTCGACACATGGCATCATTCCAACCCACTCCCTCAGACTCACTCCACATGCAACATTGCACTTTGTTACCCCTGGCCATGAGTGGGAGATGCGTGATCTGGTTTATTGCCTTCGAACGCGAAAGAAATGGCCGAAAACGTGGATTTCCTTGGCCAACTTGTTGTTTCCCATGCCTAAAGTTGAAAACATGGTGCATTCCAAGAACATCAATTCATTTCAACAACATTGCACGTTTGGGATCTCAAAAAGCCGCTTCCATTCTAAAGTTGCTTACCAATCTTATGTCGTAGCCGTTTTTGGGCATTTTCGGTCGAGAATATAGTTTCCTTCCACCTAGGATGCCTGGAAAACTGCATAGATGAGAATGCAAGTCACACTTGGCCATGTGGGCCCACACAACATGTTTGAACCCCATTGCAGGACTTGTATGGTGCCGCCTTTGCGTTGGGTATTGTCGAACCACCGGACGTTAATCGGGACGATTCTCGCCGCTTCTCGCTTGCATGCCAGCCTCGACACATGGCATTCTTCCAACCCACTCCCTCATACTCACTCCACATGCAACATTGCACCTTGTTACCCCTGGCCGTGAGTGGGAGATGCGTGATCTGGTTTACTGCCTTCGAACGCGAAAGAAACGGCCGAAAACGTGGATTATCTTGGCCAACTTGTTTTTTCCCATGCCCAAAGTTGAAAACATGTTGCATTCCAGGAACCTCACTTCATTTCAACAACATTGCACGTTTGGGATCTCAAAAATCCGCTTCCATTCTCAAGTTGCTTACCAATATTATGTCGTAGCCGTTTTTGGGCACTTTCGGTCAAAAATATAGTTTTCTTCCACCTACGATGCCTGGAAAACTATAGAGATGAGAATGTAATTCACACTTGGCCATGTGGGCCCACACAAAATGTTTCAACCCCATTGCTGGACTTGTATGGTGCCGTCGTTGCGTTGGGTGGCGTCGAACCACCGGAAGTTAACCGGGACGATTCTCGACACTTCTCGCTTGCATGCCAGCCTCGACACATGCATCCTTCCAACCCACTCCCTCAGACTCACTCCACATGCAACATTGCACCTTGTTACCACTGGCCGTGAGTGGGAGATGCGTGATTTGGTTTATTGCCTTCGAACGAGAAAGAAACGGCCGAAAACGTGGATTAGCTTGGCCAACTTATTTTTTCCCATGCCCAAAGTTGAAAACATGTTGCATTCCAAGAACCTCACTTCAATTCAACAACATTGCACGTTTGTGATCTCAAAAAACCGCTTCCATTCTCAAGTTCCTTACAAATCTTATGCCGTAGCCGTTTTCAAGCACTTTTGGTCGATAATATAGTTTCCTTCCACCTAGGATGCCTGGAAAACTGTAGAGATGAGAATTTAAGTCACACTTGGACACCTGGCCCCCCACAAAATGTTTGAACCCCATTGCAGGACTTGTATGGTGCCGCCGTTGCGTTGGGTGGCGTCGAACCACCGGATGTTAACCGGGACGATTCTCGCCGCTTCTCGCTTGCATGCCAGCCTCGACACATGGCATCCTTCCAACCCACTCCCTCAGACTCACTCCACATGCAACATTGCACCTTGTTACCCCTGGCATTGAGTTGGAGATGCGTGATCTGGTTTATTGCCTTCGAACGCGAAAGAAACGGCCGAAAACGTGGATTTCCTTGGCCAACTTGTTGTTTCCCATGACCAAAGTTGAAAACATGGTGCATTCCAAGAACCTCACTTCATTTCAACAATATTGCACGTTTGGGATCTCAAAAATACGCTTCCATTCTCCAGTTGCTTACCAATATTATGTCGTAGCCGTTTTTGGGCACTTTCTGTCGAAAATATAGTTTCCTTCCACCTAGGATGCCTGGAAAACTATAGAGATGAGAATGTAAGTCAAACTTGGCCATGTGGGCCCACACAAAATGTTTCAACCCCATTGCAGGACTTGTATGGTACCGTCGTTGCGTTGGGTGGCGTCGAACCACCGGACGTTAACCGGGACGATTCTCGCCACTTCTCGCTTGCATGCAAGCCTCGACACATGCATCCTTCCAACCCACTCCCTCAGACTCACTCCACATGCAACATTGCACCTTGTTACCCCTCGCCGTGAGTGGGAGATGCGTGATCTGGTTTATTGCCTTCGAACGCGAAAGAAAGGGCCGAAAACGTGGATTTGCTTGGCCAACTTGTTGTTTCCCATGACCTAAGTTGAAAACATGGTGCATTCCAAGAACCTCACTTCATTTCAACAACATTGCACGTTTGGGATCTCAAAAAGCCGCTTCCACTCTCAAGTTCCTAACCAATCTTATGTCGTAGCCGTTTTCGGGCACTTTCGGTGGAGAATATAGTTTCCTTCCACGTAGGATGCCTGGAAAACTATAGATATGAGAATGTAAGTCACACTTGGCCATGTGGGCCCACACAAAATGTTTGAACCCCATTGCAGGACTTGTATGGTCCTGTCGTTGCGTTGGGTGGCGTCGAACCACCGGACGTTAACCGGGACGATTCTCGCCGCTTCTCGCTTGCATGCCAGGTTCGACACATGGCATCCTTCCAACCCACTCCCTCAGACTCACTCCACGTGCAACATTGCACCTTGTTACCCCTGGCCATGAGTGGGAGATGCGTGATCTGGTTTATTGCCTTCGAACGCGAAAGAAACGGCCGAAAACGTGGATTTCCTTGGCCAACTTGTTTTTTACCATGCCCAAAGTTGAAAACATGGTGCATTCCATGAACCTCACTTCATTTCAACAACATTGCACGTTTGGGATCTCAAAAAGCCGCTTCCATTATCAAGTTTCTTACCAATCTTATGTCGTAGCCATTTTCGGGCACTTTCGGGCGAAAATATAGTTTCCTTCCACCTAGGATGCCTGGAAAATTATAGAGATGAGAATGTAAGTCACACTTGGCCATGTGGGCCCACACAAAATGTTTCAACCCCATTGCAGGACTTGTATGGTGCTGTCATTGCGTTGGGTGGCGTCGAACCACCGGACGTTAACCGGGACGATTCTCGCCAGTTCTCGCTCGCATGCCAGCCTCAACACATGCATCCTTCCAACCCACTCCCTCAGATTCACTCCACATGCAACATTGCACCTTGTTACCCCTGGCCGTGAGTGGGAGATGTGTGATCTGGTTTATTGCCTTCGAACGCGAAAGAAACGGCCGAAAACGTGGATTAGCTTGGCCAACTTATTTTTTCCCATGCCCAAAGTTGAAAACATGTTGCATTCCAAGAACCTCACTTCATTTCAACAACATTGCATGTTTGTGATCTCAAGAAACCGCTTCCATTCTCAAGTTCCTTACCAATCTTATGTCGTAGCCGTTTTCAGGCACTTTCGGTCGAGAATATAGTTTCCTTCCACCTAGGATGCCTGGAAAACTGTAGAGATGCGAATGTAAGTCACACTTGGCCATGTGGTCCCACACAAAATGTTTGAACCCCATTGCAGGACTTTTATGGTGCCGCCGTTGCGTTGGGTGGCGTCGAACCACCGGACGTTAACAGGGACGATTCTCGCCGCTTCTCGCTTGCATGCCAGCCTCGACAAATGGCATCCTTCCAACCCACTCCCTCAGACTCACTCCACATGCAACATTGCACCTAGTTACCCCTGGACATGAGTGGGAGATGCGTGATCTGGTTTATTGCCTTCGAACATGAAAGAAACGGCGAAAAACGTGGATTTCCTTGGCCAACTTGTTGTTTCCCATGCCCAAAGTTGAAAACATGCTGCATTCCAAGAACCTCACTGCATTTCAACAACATTGCACGTTTGGGATCTCAAAAAGCCGCTTCCATTCTCAAGTTCCTTACCAATCTTATGTCGTAGCCGTTTTTGGGCACTTTCGGTCGAGAATATAGTTTCCTTCCACCTAGGATGCCTGGAAAACTGTAGACATGAGAATCTAAGTCACACTTGGCCATGTGGGCCCACACAAAATGTTTGATCCCCATTGCAGGACTTGTATGGTGCCGCCGTTGCGTTGGGTGGCGTCGAACCACCGGACGTTAACCGGGACGATTCTCGCCGCTTCTCGCTTGCATGCCAGCCTCGACACATGGCATCCTTCCAACCCACTCCCTCAGACTCACTCCACATGCAACATTGCACCTTGTTACCCCTGGCCATGAGTGGGAGATGCGTGATCTGGTTTATTGCCTTCAAACACGAAAGAAACGGTGGAAAACATGGATTTCCTTGGCCAACTTGTTGTTTCCCATGCCCAAAGTTGAAAACATGCTGCATTCCAAGAACGTCACTGCATTTCAACAACATTGCAGGTTTGGGATCTCAAAAAGCCGCTTCCATTCTCAAGTTCCTTACCAATCTTATGTCGTAGCCGTTTTTGGGCACTTTCGGTCGAGAATATAGTTTCCTTCCACCTAGGATGCCTGGAAAACTGTAGAGATGAGAATGTAAGTCACACTTGGCCATGTGGGCCCACACAAAATGTTTGATCCCCATTGCAAGACTTGTATGGTGCCGCCGTTGCTTTGGGTGGCGTCGAACCACCGGACGTTAACCGGGATGATTCTCACCGCTTCTCGCTTGCATGCCAGCCTCGAGACATGGCATCCTTCCAACCCACTCCCTCAGACTCACTCCACATGCAACATTGCACCTTGTTACCCCTGGCCATGAGTGGGAGATGCGTGATCTGGTTTATTGCCTTCAAACGCGAAAGAAACGGCCGAAAACATGGATTTCCTTGGCCAACTTGTTGTTTCCCATGCGCAAAGTTGAAAACATGGTGCATTCCAAGAACCTCACTTCATTTCAACAACATTGCTTGTTTGGGATCTCAAAAAGCCGCTTCCATTCTCAAGTTGCTTACCAATCTTATGTCGTAGCCGTTTTCGGGCACTTTCGGTCGAGAATATAGATTCCTTCCACCTAGGATGTCTGGAAAATTGTAAAGATGAGAATGTAAGTCACACTTGGCCATGTGGGCCCACAAAAAATGTTTGAATGCCATTGCAGGACTTGTATGGTGCCGCCGTTGCATTGAGTGGCATCGAACCACCGGACGTTAACCGGGACGATTCTCGCCGCTTATCGCTTGCTTGCCAGCCTCGACACATGGCATCCTTCCAACCCACTCCCTCAGACTCACTCCACATGCAACATTGCACCTTGTTACCCTTGGCCATGAGTGGGAGATGCGTGATCTAGTTTATTGCCTTCGAACGCGAAAGAAACGGCTGAAAACGTGGATTTCCTTGGCCAGCTTGTTGTTTCCCATGCCCAAAGTTGAAAACATGCTGCATTCCAAGAACCTCACTTCATTTCAACAACATTGCACGTTTGGGATCTCAAAAAGTCGCTTCCATTCTAAAGATTCTTACAAATCTTATGTCGTAGCCGTTTTCAGGCACATTTGGTCGAGGATATAGTTTCCTTCCACCTAGGATGCCTGGAAAACTGTAGAGATGAGAATGTAAGTCACACTTGGCCATGTGGCCCCACACAAAATGTTTGAACCCCATTGCAGGACTTGTATGGTGTCGCCGTTGTGTTGGGTGGCGTCGAACCACCGGACGTTAACCGGCACGATTCTCGCCACTTCTCGCCTGCATGCCAGCCTCGACACATGGCATGCTTCCAACCCACTCCCTCAGACTCACTTCACATGCAACATTGCACCTTATTACCCCTGGCCATGAGTGGGAGATGCGTGATCTAGTTTATTGCCTTCGAACGCGAAAGAAACGGCCGAAAACATGGATTTCCTTGGCCAACTTGTTGTTTCCCATGCCCAAAGTTGAAAACATGGTGCATTCCAAGAACCTCACTTCATTTCAACAATATTGCATGTTTGGGATCTCAAAAAGCCGCTTCCATTCTCAAGTTGCTTACCAATCTTATGTCGTAGCCATTTTGGGGCACTTTCGGTCGAGAATATAGTTTCCTTCCACCTAGGATGCCTGGAAAACTGTAGAGATGAGAATGTAAGTCACACTTGGCCATGTGGGCCCACAAAAAATGTTTGAACCCCATTGCAGGACTTGTATGGTGCCACCGTTGCGTTGGGTGGCGTCAAACAACCGGACGTTAACCGGGACGATTCTTGCCGCTTCTCACTTGCATGCCAGCCTCGACACATGGCATCCTTCCAACCCACTCCATAAGACTCACTCCACATGCAACATTGCACCTTGTTACCCCTGGCCAAGAGTGGGAGATGCGTGATCTGGTTTATTGGCTTCGAACGCGGAAGAAACGGCCGAAAACGTGGATTTCCTTGGCCAACTTGTTGTTTCCCATGTCCAAAGTTGAAAACATGCTGCATTCCAAGAACCTCCCTTAATTTCAACAACATTGCACGTTTGGGATCTCAAAAAGCCGCTTCCATTCTCAAGTTTCTTACCAATCTTATGTCATAGCCGTTTTCGGGCACTTTCGATCGAGAATATAGTTTCCTTCCACCTAGGATGCCTGGAAAACTGTAGAGATGAGAATGTAAGTCACACTTGGCCATGTGGCCCCACACAAAATGTTTGAACCCCATTGCAGGACTTTTATGGTGCCGCCGTTGCGTTGGGTGGCGTCGAACCACCGGACGTTAACCGGGACGATTCTCGCCGCTTCTCGCTTGCATGCCAGCCTCGACACATGGCATCCTTCCAACCCACTCCCTCAAACTCACTCCACATGCAACATCGCCCCTTGTTACCCCTGGCCATGAGTGGGAGATGCGTGATCTAGTTTATTGCCTTCGAATGCGAAAGAAACGGCGGAAAACATGGATTTCCTTGGCCACCTTGTTGTTCACCATGCCCAAAGTTGAAAACATGGTGCATTCCAAGAACCTCACTTCATTTCAACAACATTGCAAGTTTGGGATCTCAAAAAGCCGCTTCCATTCTCAAGTTGTGTAACATCCCAAGATTTTGAAAATTTTGAAAAATTCAAAACCATCCTGCATTCATGAGCATCATAGCATACTTGCATTTTGTTTGCACAAAAATTGGTTTCTTATTTGCTAAAGACAAAATTTTATGTATTATTACCTATTAAACCACATTTTGAACTTTCAATCTTTCTCTAAAATAAAGTATTTTATTTTTGGGAAAGAATAGTACCACAATGTTCCTTACTTCCTAAGATTTTCAAAACCTAATTTTATGTATTTTTCTGATTTAGTCTTGAGGGGTTTCCAAATTTATTTGAATGCCTTTTAAATAAAACAGAAAAGAAAAAAAAAGAAAAAAAGAGAAATAGAAACGCACCGCAGTTGGGCCGGCCAGATCCACAGGAGCGCCCAGCTCGCTAACCCCCTCTCTCCCACTCGAACCCGTAGTCCGTGCCCGCGACGTGTTCGGCATACGGCACCGGAGACCCGCGGGACTCCGACTCCTCTCTCCTCTCCCTAGCCCCTCCTCCACGGCAAAACGCCTATAAGTACTCCCCAGACCCCATGGCATTGATCCCATAAACCACCGAAGCCCTACCACCCAAAATCGCCGAGAATGTTCGTGGGTTCGTCCGCCACCGCCGCCGTCGAGTTCGAGCTTGCTCCGGTGAGCCCCGTCCTTCTAGATCCTCCTCTCTACCCCTCACTCGTTCTTCTATTTCCGTGTGTCGTTCTGACATGACCGCGCCCCTCCTATGCCCCCAGATCGATGCCGCCGTCCGCGCCCGAGAGGTCCCGCCGCCCCGAGCATCTACGACGAGGAATCCCCGGAGAAGAGGACCACGCCATTGTCAACCCCCGCGCCATCGTGTCCGCGCCATCGTTTTGCACCCCCCGGTAAGTCCCAACGGCCTCCTAGCACCGTAGATAGCCCCTGCCGTCCCCGTGTTATTGTCTGCCACCGCATGTCCATGTTCCCGGCGAGGTCTCCGGCGAGCCCGATGCAGAGGAGGAACGGCGATCGACCGATCGAGATCAAAGGGCCACGACAAAAGTTTTCTGCGAATCTTTTTTTTAATCCAGACCGCACGATCGTAAATAGATCCAATGCCTGAAAGCGCATGATCGGTGCGAATCGTTTTTGGCCAATCAGAACACTCTGTTGACGTAGCCACGGATCGATACTTTTCTAATTAAAACAGAATAAAACAAATTTGTTTCAAAACTTCAAAATATCATATCTCGAGTTGTTTTTATCCAAATTCAGTGATTTTGGACTTTTTGAAATCAGCACATTGTGTAGATTAATCTAGGCTATTTAAATTTCAAATTTGAAATGTGCACTCACATGTTATTTGTAGATCTCTATTAATCACTAATTTGGGCATAACTTTTAATCCATAATTCCTTTTTAGGTGAAATAAAGTTCAATGGTTTTGTTTTGATGTCCTATATCCAGGAGATGCGTTGGAAAATTTATTTATACAATTTTGTAACAGAAACTCTATTAATGTTGATATTTGCCTATAATAAAACCCTAGTAATACTAATAATTATAATTTGATAATAAATTTGTTTTGCATGCATCATAACAATGTTATTAACATCAGAGAACATCATTTTTAATAATTGTTTCTAGTTGTGAACTTTGTGCATTAATTTGATCATTGCATAGCATGCATACATGTGTTTGTATTGTTATTTTGTTTTCTATGTTATGTTTGTGTTATATGTTTATGTGTGGCTTGTTTTCCTTGTATTAGATTGTGAAGAGAAGCAAGTCTACTCTTGTTGCTGTTATTCTTGATGTGTTTGTTCATCCTATTGCCAAGGCAAGTGACACACCATCAAATCTCCTATATTTTCACTATGCATTACTAGTGTTTTTTGAGTAGCATGCATGATAGGAATTTTTTTTGAAGTTATTATTATGCTATGAAAAATCCCAAGTAGTGTGTAGCCATCCTTTAGACTTGTTATTTTGGAGACTTAATACTTATTAGATGCTTAGCCTTACTACAAATTTGTTTTACTCATTGTTGTGGAAAAATTCTAAGTATAAATTTCAGTGAACCACCTGGGTGGATTTGGTTGTTTGGTTGATGAGAGTTGAGTGTCTCCCTGAGGGGAGTTCACTTGTGGATGGCCACCTAGGAAACAAAGAGATTACCAAGTCCTCTAAGTTTAGTAGCTTTCCGTGCAGCCCTTTGACATATGGGCTCTGTCTTGATCAACTAAGTTGTGAGAGTTCAGCCCATGCTTGACATGAAGATGTAGCATAATTATAGGTGGAACATGTCTTGCTGGTTGGGTTGAATTCTTGCTTCTGAAAGATCTCATCTCCATTCTCTCCTTTCCATGATGCACTCCGGGTGTATAGGATGTTTGGGCTAATTAAAGACAAAGGGTGAAAGTGCACAACCTCTGTAGAGTTAGAAACTATCATCATAGCCGTGTTCCCGGTAATGGACGGCTTCGAGCAGCTGGACAAGGATGGACAGAAGAATGTCAACACCGTTTTGAAGAAGTAAAATTTTGTCTAAGGAAATATTAGTTGTGGTGCTCATGGGTGTGTCCCATGGTGCCAATCTTTGAAAAGAAAAACTCGTCTTCAAAAGTGTTAGGGAAAAACTTGCTTTCTGCAAATAGCCTAAACTCCACCAAGCCATATATGCATGTAGTTTAGACTTTCCATTTTATATCCACCATAGTTTCGTTTGCTAGTACATTGTTTGTACTGAATATCCTTCGGGGGCTGCATATTCCAACGTGCAGGAAATTCTAAGGATGAAGTTTGATTAAGTGCTTGGACTCGAGTCTACACACAACATGTAATGACTGTGGCGCATGATTGAAGATGGAGGCTCATTGCTACCTTTATTTTTTCTGTCTAGAAACTCTGAGTTTTGCTAGTCTTTCAAGACTATGCACTTTGTAATAAAGCTATACTTGGCTATTCTGGATCCTTTGTAATAATTCTGGATAATTCTGCAATGATACATTACATTTTGTTCTGTGGTGCTAGCATTGATTCAGAGACTAGCACTTAACACAGTAGTTCTTACCTTATTAAATGTGAGGGAGCTAGAAAATGGTATCAGAGCAAAGTGTTGCCTGTAGGTTCGAGCCCTTAGGTTTGGAAAACCCTTTTTGATCAAATTTATTGACTCCTTTGAATATTTTTGGATCCTAGCGGCATAGTGAAATGAAGCAGCCCGGACCAACATTACATGTCCACGTACATGAGACCGGTTCCCTGATTCGCTAGCGGGTGCCAGTGTCTCTCACTATAGTGAATATCCAAATTTCAATAAGTTGTTAATGATCTCATGATCACCATGGAAGAAGACTTCATATTTTCAAAGTACTCTTACTCATCTCGTATCTAGTACCTCCTTACCTTATGCTTCTATGACTTATGTTTTCCCCTTACACTTCAAAAGTCAATGATGATGGCGCTTCAACTTCTGAACCACCAAGGACTTCCAACTTAAGATGAAGAGATGCAACTCCAACACCACCAAGGACTTCAAGGACCATAGGATTGACCATCTACTCCACTCTAACATAGCTAGAATAACTCTTCTTCTAGTACTTCTACCTATTGTTCAATCTTCCAATATTATCTCCTTTATAGATGACCAACCTAATTGAATAACTCAAGAAGGCCCCATTGATGACCATGACTCGAGATTGTGAGACTGAATTCCCAAAGGCATTGAAGAATCTAATGACAAAATTAGGATTCGGAGGAGCAACACTCTACAAAGGTTTTCCCTTCATTGAAGATGGCCAAGAGTATTGGTGGGTTCAACTTCACCTATACAGAAGCAAGGAGTATGATCACAAGACACAATTGGACTACATCTTCACCAACCCACAACAATACACATCTTTCTTAGAGTCAGCTAGATGCGCTGCATGGGAGGTAATCACAGAACTTGGAGAAAGACTTACGTGGAGACTTTATCACACTCGGAAGGATTCCAGGAAGCTGAAGAAGAGATCAACGCCCTTCAGAAGGAGTTGAAGATTACAAGAACATAGAGATCATTGTGAAGAGTTATGATCCATCCCAGTAGTTGACCACCATGGCAGAATGCGTTAGCTAGAGTATTGTTTGACTATTGACCTATCAACTTGTGATATGGAAATGCTAGAGTGTTTTGGTTTGCAACTAAGTTGTTTTGCTTAAGTGTATCAAAAAATTAAGTCCAAATTTCGAAATTTGGTTAAAAGATAAAATATTTAAGTTGTTATTTTCCATTGATTGTTTGTCTTGTTGTTTTGTGCATGGTGAAAGCTCATGATCCCTCTAATGATTTTGGTGATGATAACAACGCGGGTATCAACTATCTAACAATGTTGTTTTAGTCTGTGCAGCTGATCTCTCAGATGATTATTGATATACTCTTGTAAAAAGATCAACGAGGAGTTCTACATTCTTGAATTATTGCCACCGGATTATTCAGTGACCACCGGAAATTCCGGTGCTTATGGGGCGGAATATCCGGCCCTGGCACCAGAATATTCCGGCCTTTCTAGCATCTTTAAAACGATCAAGTTATTCTCCCACTGCCCGCGCATAGAAGATGGGGCGGAAATTTGCCCCGGAAATTTCCGGTGCGAATATCCGGCCCTCTGGTACTTAGCAGAAAATGGAGTCTTCTCAGATGCCCGCGCACAGAGATGGGGGTGGAATATTGTCCGGAAATTTCCGGGCCCGGAATATTCAAATATCCACCCCCGGATTATTCAAAAATCCGGTCCCTAGTCCTTAGCAGTTTTTCATCATGGGCCGGTGCCCACGCGCAGAGATGGGGGCGGAAATTTCCGCCCCCGGATATTTCAAATATCCGCCCCCCGGACTATTCAAAATTCCGACCAGGGCAGACTGGAAATTTCCGGTGCTAACACCGGAATATTTCGGCCCTGGCGGACTGCAACGGTCAGAATTTGGAGGAACCTATAAATAGTCGTCTTCTTCCTCTAGATAGGCAGCTTGTCCATTCCTCTCTCTCCTCCATTGTTGTAGAGCTCAAAACGCCCCGATCTCCCTCCTCCTCCAACCAAACTCGATGCCCTTCAAGGATCTCATGGAGGAGGACTAGATCTACCTTTCCACCAAGCCAAAATGTGTGTTCCCACACCACAACTCTTGGGATCTTTTAATCTCTTCGTTGCCTTGTCATCCAAGGGAAACCCTAGTGCTTGTATCTTCCACCTTGTAGCAAGAAGCTTCGATTGTTGAGAGCCTCCATCTCACTTGTGGAGTAGCCTCAACCCCTTGTAAAGGTTTGGTCAACGCCTTCAAGTCGACCTCATAGTGGAAACGAGAATCTCCCTCACCGGAGAAGCTCACAGAGAATAAGGTGTGCACATCCGTGCTATCGAGGAGCGCCTAAGTGGCTCCCCACCTCTCCAACGTAGACGTACTTCTTTCAAGAAGGATCTACGGGAAACATATCCTTGTCTCCGTTTTTTCACTTGTTGTTATCATGTGTCGTGCCTTTATTTCCGTTGCTACTCGTTGCTTGTCACTTAGGTGTTCACTTAGTTGCACATCTAGATAACCAAGCTTTTACTTTCCCAAAGCCCCCCTAAAAGTGAAAAAGGATTAAAATTTGTAGGTCACCTATTCACCCCCCCCTCTAGTTGACCATAGTGCACTTTCAATTGGTATCAGAGCCTCTCAATTCTATTGGTGTTCTTAGTGAGTTCATTGCTATCTCTCTCTCACACAAGAGTGCGGGTGATTCTCTAGCTCGCTCTCGAGGAATAGGAAGGTCGCCCAACCTAGCTTTGAAGTCAAAGGCAATGGCTCGAATCGATGAAAGTGAAGAAGATGATGATGATGAGGAAGACTATGAGGACACTTACACTGGAGCTCACAAGTGCATTGCTCTCGCTATGCATGGATATTGGAAGAGATGGGAAGCTCACAAGGCCGGCTCTCAAAGACCTCCACGAAACAAGAACTACAAGAAGAAGGGGGAGCGACCAAGGACATGCTACAACTGTGGTAGCGCAAACCATTTCGTGAAGGAGTGCCCTATTGAGCCAAGAGAAGAAAACGAAGGCAAGCTTGTTTGCAAAAACAAGGCCAAGCCTCCTCAAAACAAGAACTTTGCTAGGCGGGTGCCAAGGGCCCTCTATGTTCAAGAAGGGGCGGTTCTAGAGACTTACATCTCCGGAGATGAAGGAGAAGATGAAGTAGTAGGAGTTGCTCACATCGCCATGGCTACCGCATCATCACCTTCGATCTCTCTATTTGAATCCCCCAATGAGATTGTGGCTACCCGACCTACATGTCTTATGGAAAAAGCCACTTCGGTATGCTCTCCTAACTCCAAGACCATTATCACTAACCCTCCTTCATTATTGGATTGTGTTGAGAATGTATGCGAGGAGGATGGTGAGTCTAATGAGTTAGGCATTTGGCTATCTAGCCTTAAAGGTGAGACTAAGGAAAAGGTTAATGCCCTTTTGAGGCAACTTGATGAAGCTAACTCTCTTATAGATGAAAAGGAGGAAATTATCATGACCTTGGAAGGCCATGAAGGTCACACTTGCAATGAACAAGAGCTTGAAAAAGCAGTTGAGAATGAGCGTTCCCATCGTGCCTCGCTTGAGGAGAAATTATCTTGTCTTGAAGAAAACTTTGCCATAAGTGTCTCTAAGCTTACGAAGGAAAATGCACAATCTCTTGCTATCATTAAAACTCTTGAACATGAAGAGTTGAAGCTAGGAATTGCTCACGAGGAACTTGGTACTCGTCATGAAAAACTAGAAAAGGAGTTCATGTCTCTTAAGGAAATTCATGACAAGTTAACCAAATCTCGTGACAATCTTCTAGCTCAACTATCAAACAAGCAAGTTGTGTCCACTTCATCTCCTAGCGTAAATGTCTTGCCTAGCAATGCTTGTAGTGCGACTAATCTTGTAGGAAGTGAGAAGAATCCCCATGAGATCGCTTCTCAACGAGTCAACAATGGAAAGGAGGGACTTGTCTATGTAGCCAAGTCAAAGAAGAAGTACAAAAAGAAGAACAAGAAGAAAGTTACCTCCCCCTCACAAGAAGTAATATTTTTGAAATAGGGAGAGGTGACCAAAGGAAAGGATACCAACACCATTGTGGGTGGTGAAACCTCTAGGGGGAGCACCACTCATAATGACTTTGCCGGGAAATACAACCCATCTTATGTTCTTATGAAATCTAGAGATGGTCATGTATATGCTAAATATGTTGGTACTTCTTATGGTGATGATTATCATTGGAGTATTTGGGTTCCTAAGACCCTTGTCGCTAACATGAGAGGACCCATTCAAACATGGGTACCTAAATCAAGAAACTAATCTATTGTAGGGGAGTGATTCCGGTTCGAGCAAATGGACGGTGGATAGTGGTGCATCCCAACATATGACCGGAAGCAATGACGCAATGAGTGATATTCATCCTCCATTACCTCATCTCAATTGCGTTACTATTGGTGATAACTCCGGACTAAAGGTATTGGGACGAGGCAAGGTAGCAATCTCAAATGACTTGTCAATTGAGAATGTTCTTCTTGTTGAGTCCCTTGCCTATAATCTCATCTCGGTTCTTCAACTTGCTAAAAGCGGTATTACCTCTTTCTTTAATAAGGAGAATGTGATTGTCACTTGGGAAACGACTCTTAAAGTAGCCTTTGTTGGGCATGTCGAGAACGACATGTATGTAGTGGACTTATCTAAAGGAGACACGTGTGCTGCGATATGCCTAATGGCTAAAGTTGATGTGGGTTGGCTATGGCATCGCCGGTTATCCCACACCAATATGAGGATGTTGCATGACCTTCAAAGTGGCAATCACGTTCTAGGACTAACAAATGCTAAGTTTGCTAAATATCGTGTGTGTAGCTCTTGCGTTCTTGGAAAGCAACATGGAGAAGCACACCCCACCAAGATGAACATCACCACCTCAAGGATCCTCGAGCTCATTCACTTGGACCTACTTGGTCCCCTATCATATGATAGTCTTGGAGGCAAAAAGTATTGCTTGGTGCTCGTGGATGACTATTCACGATATTGTTGGGTGTATTTCTTCAAGAGGAAGAGTGAGACTCAAAAGCGGGTCATCGAGTTCATCACTTTGGTGGAGCGCCAACATAATACGAGTATCATGGCTATCCGAAGTGATAACGGCTCCGAGTTCAAGAACTACACCGTGGAGGGTTTTCTTAGCGAAGAAGGAATTGCTCATCAATATTCTACTCCCTACACCCCTCAACAAAATGGTGTGGCGGAGAGAAAGAATCGGACTCTTATGGATGCGGCTCGAACCATGATTGCGGAGTTCTCTTCTCCTTATAATTTTTGGGCCGAGGCCGTCTCCACCACTTGTCACGCTAGCAACCGATTGTATCTCCGCAAGATCTTGAACAAGACCCCTTATGAGATTCTCACGAGGAAGAAGCCGGATGTTTCATACTTCAAGGTCTTTGGATGCAAGTGCTTCATTGGAAAGAGAGGTAAACGCTTGTCAAAGTTCGAGACTAAATCTTATGAGGGTATCTTTGTTGGTTATGCCACAAACACTCACGCCTATGAGTCTACAACAAGTCCACCGGAAAAGTTGAAGAAGCTATATTCGTGGTGTTTGATGAGGATAATGGGTCCCAAGGGGGCCGTATAGATCATGGTATTGTAGGAGATGCAATTCCTCCCATCATCATAAGAAGAATGGGGATTGGTGAAATAATCCCCATTGAGGGACACCGGATGACGGAGGGAGAAGGACTATGCTCCACTCAAGTGGAGCCATTGACTACATCCATTGATAACCAAGCTACCCAACAAGATGCACCAAGCCCTCATGCTTCACCTCAAAACCAAGCTAACAATCAAGATCACTCAATCAATCAAGTCCAAGCTAACAATCAAAGCCAAGATCATGATGAAGGCCAAGCTCACAATGAAGAACAAGATACACATGGTGATGATACAACTCGACACATAAGGGATCCACCTCCCGTTGATGATCAAAATCAAGGTGGACAAGTATCCGATGATGAAGGTGATGATCAAGTGCTATCCAAGGAAACTTTGGAGGAGATTCTAGCTCGTAGGGCAAAGAGAAGGCTAGATAATCTTGCTCATGCCGGTCACACGGAGGACATGATTCTTGGACAAGTTCGTGGAAGGGTCATCACAAGGAGGCAACTAGCGGATTTTAGCAAAGCTCATGCTTTCGTCTCTCACATTGAGCCAAAGAAGGTCTATGAAGCTCTTGAAGATCAAGATTGGATTGAAGCAATGCACGATGAACTCAACAACTTCGAGCGCAACAAGGTGTGGAAGTTGGTGCCAAGACCCAAAGATTGCAAGAACGTCATCGGCACTAAGTGGATCTTCAAGAATAAACAAGACAAGGACGACATCGTCATCCGCAACAAAGCTAGATTGGTAGCCCAAGGCTTCTCTCAAGTTGAAGGTGTCGACTTCGGTGAAACATTCGCTCCCGTAGCTCGTCTTGAATCCATTCGCATTTTACTTGCATATGCTTCTCATTATAACTTTAAATTGCAACAAATGGATGTTAAAAGTGCATTTTTGAATGGTCCCATCCACGAGTTGGTTTATGTCAAGCAACCTCCGGGTTTCGAGGATCCCAACCACCCCGATCATGTCTACAAACTCGATAAGGCACTCTATGGACTTAAACAAGCTCCTCGTGCGTGGTACGAGCACCTTAAAGAGTTTTTAGTAGATCGTGGGTTCAATGTTGGTTTAATCGATCCCACCCTTTTCACCAAAAAGGTTGGAGGTGACTTGTTCATATGCCAACTCTATGTGGATGATATCATCTTTGGTTCTACTAACATCGCATTCAATGATGAGTTTTGCAAGCTTATGACGGATAAGTTCGAGATATCTATGATGGGAGAGTTAGAGTATTTCCTTGGCTTTGAGATCAAGCAATATCCCGAAGGCACATTCATCAAGCAAGCCAAGTATACTCAAGACATGCTCAAGCGATTCAACATGCATGATGCCAAACCTATGAAGACCCCCATGTCCACGACTATTGACTTGAAACCCGACCCGAATGGTAAAGAGGTAGATCAAAAGGTATACCGCTCCATGATTGGATCTTTGCTCTACCTATGTGCATCTAGACCCGATATTATGTATAGCGTAGGTAAATGTGCAAGGTTTCAAGCCTCTCCGAGACAAAGTCATTTTGAAGCGGTTAAGCGCATCTTTCGATATTTAGTTCATACCCCAAACTTCGGTCTTTGGTATCCCAAGGGTTCAAGCTTTCAACTCGTTGGGTATTCGGATGCAGACTATGCGGGAGAGAAGACGGATAGGAAATCTACATCCGGAGGTTGTCAATTTCTTGGCCGCTCATTGGTGTGTTGGTCATCCAAGAAGCAAAACTGCATTGCTCTCTCCACCACCGACGCCGAATACATCTCCGAGGCGAGTTGTTGTGCTCCATTACTTTGGATGCGGAAAACATTGAGAGATTATGGCATCGACTTCGACAAAGTTCCTCTCTTGTGCGACAATGAGAGTGCCATCAAGATCGCCTACAATCCCGTTCTTCACTCCAAGACGAAGCACATTGAGATACATCATCATTTTATTCGGGATCATGTTGAGAAGGGTGATATTGACCTCTCCTATGTGCCAACCAAGGATCAACTCGCGGATATCTTCACGAAGGCCCTTGATGAACCAAGGTTTCGGGGTTTGAGGAATGAACTAAATGTTATCGATGCGTCCAACTTCTCTTGAACCCTTGCATAAGTACCTTCACTATATGTGCTATCAAGTTTAGATGTAGGCATGGACATATGGGGAGCGTAGTTCAACTCATGAACCAACACTCCACCTATCATGCGAAAACAACCAAAGCGTCATGCATATCTAGTCATTTCATGACTTACTGTGCTTAAAACGTGAGTCATACTTTTGAGACCAAGATACATCTTCACGACTCCTTGGTATCACTCAAACACTCCCTTTGTATTTGTTATTGTTTGATGTTTCGTTCGTGTTTGTGTGATTGTTGTTTTTTGTTCTAACTTTGGAGGCTCACGTCTTGTTCCATCTTCCACAAAATATCGGAAGGCATGGGAACCCCGGAAATTCCGGCCCCCAGACATTTTGCCCAGAAATTTTGCTCATTTCCAAAGTGCCCGCTCACAGAAGGAACCCCGGAAATTTGAGCGGAAATTTCCGGGGCAAATATCCGGGGGACCGGAATATTCCGTGCCTTAAGCCCCGGAAATTTCCAGGGTTCGAGATTGACTCGAATATTCACCCAAATATCCAGCATGCCCGCTCACAGAAGGCACACCGGATATTTGGGGCGGAATATTCCGGCATAAATCTCCGGCCCCCGGAATATTCCGGCTTTAATACCGGAATAATCCAGTGTGCTTGGCTGGGGCTATATAAAGGCGACGGGAGGGGGCAGTTCCAGATTGCTCACCCTCCCGTCGCCTCCACTCCGCCTCCAGACGCAGCCGCCGCCTCCGAGACCTCCGGGAGGCCCTTTTGCCTCCCCTCCTTGTCCTCTAATTGCCCCTTGCCGATCAAGAGACCGCACATCCTTTCCTACCTCATGGATCCCGGTATGTGCTTCGTTTTCTCCGCAATCTAGGGTTATTAGTTGATTTGATCTCATGTCCTTTGATATTCATTGTGTTTTTGGGAAGTACATATACATACTAGTGTCATCTATCCTCTAGGGTTCGTCTCATTGCACACTTTAGTCGTTCTAGATTCATTGCAGGCCCCAGATTTAGATCTGGTTTCGAAAATTCCGAAGGCCAGAAATTTCCGCCCCAGGACCGGAATTTCCGCACCCCGGAAATTTCACCCGTGGCCGGAATTTCCGCCCTCCGGAATTTCCGCACCAGAGACCAGAATTTCCGGCCTGCACTGAATCTCGAACTGAGATCTATTGTCTCCATTTCCACGAGTCGTGAGCCCCCGTTTTTGATGACTTTCTGTTTGTTTTTCTTTGCATTTTTCCCTGCTTTCCTCGCAGATGGTTCAAGATCTAGGCCCGCCAAGTTGCTTATTAGCTCACGCAAGCGGCTCCGTCACCTGAGGGAAGATGTTGAGGGGACTTTTGTTGATGAGAATGAGACTCGCCGGTGTGCGAGGGATGCTGAGAAAGAATATGAGCGTCAATGTGACGCTTCCAGGGCTGCTCGCAAAGCTGGCAGGCAGCGGGGGAAGATAGCTCTGAACTTAGCCACCATGTCCATCACTGATTTCAAGGCATGGAGGGCCAAGGCCTGGTACAAGGAGGGTCCTAAAGACCCCACCATCGATTCTTGCTTCTGGCATGTTGAGAAACAGACCCTATTCAAGCAAGTGTATACTGTAATGAGCAAGAAAATGTGTCCCATGAAGTTTATTAACTTCGCTCATCTGGCTGCCAATCCTGCCTACTTCAACAACTCCGTCCAGTTGAACTCCTTGGCCTGCGTCACCTCATGGAGACCAAATGCTCCTACAATGTCACTTTCGTCCAGCAGTTCTTCGCCACACTGGTTATTGATGATTCTGAGGATATTGGGATGTCTTGGATGTCTGGCCCTCACTTGCTCACCGCCAACTTTCATGACTTTGCTGCTGAGCTCGGTATCCCTTTGTTGTTCTTAACACTCCTCAGGGTCACCGCATGCATGTTCACGGGATGGAGTATGAGAAGAACAGACTGGCTGAGTTGTATGGTTCCACTGGTGTGATTGGCTCTGCCAAGGGACTATTTCCCATCTATGACATCCTGTTGCGTATGTTCAGGGAGACTATTGCCCCGAGTGCGGGCAATAATGATGCTATTCGTGGTGGCTTGGTCAACCTCATGTACCATGCCTACCCAACCTTCACTGAGAGTGACATGACTGAAACGGAGGCCCACAATATTGATGTGATGGATTTCATCTTCAATGAGATCCACTTTGCTCTCTTCCACCGCAAAGTACCCCCGTATGCTCCTTACATCATGAAGCTCATCAAGTTTCGTTATCCCTCTGCACTCCGTGAGGACCTGGAGCTAGACTATGAAGAGCACAAGGATGTCACTCTGTACAAGAAGGCCGCCCACACTCAGCAGGTTGCGCATGATGTTGGCGCCACAGGTCAGGGTCACTGTGATCCTCGCATGCGTCCTCCTCCCCCTGGCACCAAGAAGCGCTCATGGCTTGCACACGCTATTGAGAAGGTGATGTGCATGAATGTGTGCATCCACAAGGAGAACTACAATGCCTATGTTGAGCGCCGCAACATCCTGGAGAACCAGCGCACCATCATGACAGCTCTCAAGGTTCCCAATGTGCCAGCTCCTCCTCCGGACAGGATTCCATACAAGAATTGGAACAACCGCGACGTTGACTGGGATCTCGGAGTGGATGATGATTAGGACATGGCGTCTGCTAGCGAGGAGGAAGAAGAAGAAGACACCCAGGCCTAGAGTTTGTTCCATGGGACGTAGCACTCTCTTTTCTCTTTTTGGTATCCTGATGCCAAAGGGGGAGAAGATCTAGATGATCGCGGGGATTTGCTAGGGTGGGTTTCGTTCTTTGTTGCCCCTTTTTATCGTTTCATGCGTCTTTTCGAACTTCGTCTCATCGTACTCGTTATTCGTTGGTTTGCTTGTGTGAACTATTATTATTAGGAGGCATGTCTCCTATATATGCTATCTGTGGTGTTCTACTTTTCATTTCATGCATTGTTAGTTTATTCTCTTGCAAATACCCGTGTTGTCATCAGTCACCAAAAAGGGGGAGATTGAAATATCATGATCCCTCTAATGATTTTGGAGATGATAACAACGCGGGTATCAACTATGTAACAATGTTGTTTTAGTCTGTGCAGGTGATCTCTCAGATGATTATTGATATACTCTTGTAAAAACATCAAAGAGGAGCTCTACATTCTGTAATTATTGCCACCGGATTATTCAGTGACTACACCGGAAATTCCGGTGCTTATGGGGCGGAATATCCGGCCCTGGCACCGAAATATTCCGGCCTTTCTGGCATCTTCAAAATGATCAAGTTATTCTCCCACTGCCCGCGCACAGAAGCTGGGGCGGAAATTTGTCCCGGAAATTTCCGGTGCAAATATCCGGCCCTCTGGTACTTAGCAGAAAATGGAGTCTTCTCAGATGCCCGCGCACAGAGATGGGGACGGAATATTGTCCGGAAATTTTCGGGCCCGGAATATTCAAATATCCGCCCCCGGATTATTTAAAAATTCGGCCCCTGGTCCTTAGCAGTTTTTCATCATGGGCTGGTGCCCGCGCGCAGAGATGGGGCGGAATGTTGGGGCGGAAATTTCTGCCCCCGGATATTTCAAATATCCGCCCCCCCCGAACTATTCAAAATTCCGGCCAGGACAGACCGGAAATTTCCGGTGCTAACACCGGAATAATCCGGCCCTCGCGGACTGCAACGGTCAGAATTTGGAGGAGCCTATAAATAGCAGTCTTCTTACTCTAGATATGAAGCTCGTCCATTCCTCTCTCTCCTCCATTGTTGCAGAGCTCAAAACGGCCCGATCTCCCTCCTCCTCCAACCAAACTCGATGCCCTTCAAGGATCTCATGGAGGAGGACTAGATCTACCTTTCCACCAAGACAAAACGTGTGTTCCCACACCACAACTCTTGGGATCTTGTAATCTCGTTGTTGCCTTGTCATCCAAGGGAAACCCTAGTGCTTGTAGCTTCCACCTTGTAGCAAGAAGCTTTGATTGTTGAGAGCCTCCATCTCACTTGTGGAGTAGCCTCAACCCCTTGTAAAGGTTTGGTGAACGCCTTCAAGTCGACCTCATAGTGGAAACGAGAATCTCCCTCACTGGAGAAGCTTACGGAGAATAAGGTGTGCACATCCGTGCTATTGAGGAGCGCCTAGGTGGCTCCCCACCTCTCCAACGTAGACGTACTTCTTTCAAGAAGGAACTACGGGAAACATATCCTTGTCTCCGTGTTTTTCACTTGTTGTTATCTTGTGTCGTGCCTTTATTTCTGTTGCTACTCGTTGCTTGTCACTTAGGGTGTTCACTTAGTTGCACATCTAGATAACCAAGCTTTTACTTTCCCAAATCCCCCACTAAAAGTGAAAAAGGATTAAAATTTGTAGGTCACCTATTCACCCCCCCCTCTAGTTGACCATAGTGCACTTTCACATGGGTAGGAAAATTTTCTCCTCATGGCTCTATCTATCTTTTACTCATCTATTCTGAAAACCCATAGATGCCTCCTCGTAGTGAACCCAACAACAATGAGGACGACAACAAAAACGATGCTATGCGGCAGATGCTATCCTCTCAAGCCCAACTTCTACAAATGATGACTCAGCTTGTAGCAGCAATGGACAACGACAACAATCCACCACCACCAACCCTAGTGAACAACCTTACTAGTTTTCTAAGACTTAGGTCTAACAAGTTCTCATATGCTATTGATCCTATTCAGGCAGATGACTGGCTTCGCTCAATCTCAAGGATATCCTTTTAAGGGGTATAGCCCACCTCATCACTTTTCTAACCTAATTGCTAGCCTTCTCGAATCTCGGGACGAGATTCCTTTTAAGGGGGGTAGTCTGTAACATCCCAGGATTTTGGAAACTTTGAAAAATTCAAAACCATCATGCATTCATGAGCATCATAGCATAGTCGCATTTTGTTTGCACAAAAATTGATTTCTAATTGGCTAAAGACAAAATTTTAGGTATTATTACCTATTAAACCACATTTTGAACTTTAAATCTTTCTCTACAATAAAGTTTTTTATTTTTGGGAAAGAATAGTACCACAACGTTCCTTAGTTCCTAAGATTTTCAAAACCTATTTTTATGTATTTTTCTGATTTAGTCTTGAGGGGTTTTCAAATTTATTTGAATGCCTTCTAAATAAAACAGAAAAGCAAAAAAATAGAAAGAGAAACGCAACCCTGCAGCCCAACCCCTCTCTCTCTTTCCCTCAGGCCCAGCCCATCTCCCCTCCCTCTTAACTCGCGGGCACGCGGCGCCCCGCAGTTGGGCCGGCCAGATCCACGGGAGCGCCCAGCCCGCTAACCCCCTCTCTCCCACTCGAACCCGGAGTCCGTGCCCGCGACGTGTTTGACAGAAGTACGGCGCCGGAGACCCGCGTGACTCCGACTCCTCTCGCCTCTCCCTAGCCCTTCCTCCACGGCAAAACGCCTATAAGTACTCCCCGGACCCCATGGCATAGATCCCATAAACCACCGAAGCCCTACCACCCAAAATCGCCGAGATCGTTTGTGGGTTTGTCCGCCACCGCCGCCGTCGAGTTCGAGCTTGCTCCGATGAGCCCCGTCCTTCTGTATCCTCCTCTCTACCCCTCACGCGTTCTTCTTTTCCGCGCGTCGTTCTGACATGATCGCGCCCCTCTTATGCCCCCAGATCGACGACGCCGTCCGCGCCCAAGAGCTCCCGCCGGCCCGAGCATCTACGACGAGGAATCCCCGGAGAAGAGGACCACGCCATCGTCAGCCCCCGTGCCATCGTGTCCGCGCTGCACCCCCCCCCCCCCCGGTAAGTACCAACATCCTCCTACACTACTAGAAATTTGGTTATAGCAGCATATCCTACCAGAGGCGAACAAGAAAAACCATGCGCCTGGGCTAATTAGCGCAGGAGAACAGGTAAACGGTGCGCCTGGGGTAAGCCTGTTACCCCAGGCGAACCAAACTCAGCCGCGCCTGGGGTAAAGTGTGGCAGGGCCACCACCGCCGACCCCTGGCACTCTTCCTTTACCCCAGGCGAACAGAATACCGGTTCGCCTGCGGTATAACAAATACCCCAGGCGAACCCGGGCAGAAGCGCCTGGGGTAAAAAGTGGACTGGGGTAGCTCCCGTTAGCACAGGCGTACGACATCTTTGTTCGCCTGGGATAAGGAAACGCCTGGGGTAGCACCCCTTAGCGCAGGCGCATCCCATGCCATATTCGCCTGGGGTAATCTTTGTCCTCAAAATAATTGCGGCCAGCCACCCACCACCACTCCTATCCACCCCACTCACTCACTCACTAGTCCAAACTCGAGCCATTAGTGCTCCTAGCTCAATCCCCCACACCCCTCCACCATTTTTAGCTAATTTAACCAATCATGTTTGTTATATTTTAGCTAGTATGCTACCCCACTTTCCCTCTTCCAAATATATCCACTAGATCTACTAACCGGACACTAGATCTCACCACAAATGCACCACTAGCTACTTCTAGATCTATCACTCTCTTATCGGTCGTCTCTCCGGTGATCTTCGACGTCGTCATCGCGTCTATATATTTTGCATTGTGTGTCATCTTAATAGGTGCGTGGGATTGGTCGGTGGATGAGAATTCGTTCTCTTTTTCATTTTATTATGTTGCCATGAGGATGAGTTGCCAATGTTTTTCCGAAATGTTGATTCATTTCCTTTTCGGCAAATTTCTGGCGCTCCGCGTTACACCTTTTGTAGGAAGGTCATGCCGAAATTTTCCGTGAAAACCGGATCTAGTTAATGAAACCTTTCTCTCTTGCATTTTGTAGCAATGGTCATTGCGATGAGGACAAGCGTGGTGCATAGGTACGTGCGACGAGCGACGGCCGAGATGCATCGAAACAACCGCACCGAGATAGAGTGTCTGTGTCGGAAATGCAAGCTGGGGTCTTTGTTCAAACCAGAATCTGGTAATGTGGAGAAGCACCTGCTCAGGTATAGTTTCATGGAGGGCCACACTAAGTGGATGGATGATGATGAAGACGATGATCACGTCGAGACCAATTGGGCGGCGACATGTGAAGATGATCAGGAGGAGTCTGAACATGGCAATGGAGAGGACGAAGAGGCTGTCGACGAAGACGACTATAATGAAGAAGAAGGGAGTCATGGTGATCAACAACATGAAGACGAGGACATGAACACTCCGCTAACTTCAGTCGTGCAGGACCCTCATGTTCAAGATCTTCTTCTCAAGAACACGTCGACCGACGCCAGACGTAAATCTAAGATCACGCAACTAGAGATAGACTCTGCAACTCCGTTGTATGACGCAAGTCGCGGGGCGGAGGAGTCACGCTTGAGAGTAGCTATGGATCTTCTAGGGATGAAGGCAAAACACGGATGGACCGACACAAGCATGGATGATCTTCTGCGATATCTGAAGACACACTTACCTGAAGGGAACACATGTGCTAGTAGTCTACAGGAGGCCAAGAAAATCGTGTGCCCCCTCGATTTACCGCACACAAAATACCACGCTTGCGTTCGTGACTGCATAATTTATCGTAACGAGCATGCGGACCAGATCAAATGTCCGGTATGTGGTGCTGATCGTTACAAGAGGGGGACGAAGAAAGCTCCTAGGAAAGTTGTGTAGTACTTTCCACTCATTCCCCGTCTGCAGCGGTACTTCGTGGACCCCAAGGAAGCAAAGCTCATGCGCTGGCACGAGGACAGAAAGAAGGCGGTGCTGAGCGATCCAGAACGTGTTGAAAAACCAGTGCTAACACACCCTTCGGATGCACGTCAGTGGAAAGCATTAGACGCATTCGATGAAGAATTCGGGAACGACCCAAGGAACATCAGGCTTGGTGCGAGCACCGACGGTCTCAATCCGTTTGGCAACCAGAGAAGCAAACATAGCACCTGGCCCGTGTTTGTATGGATGTACAACCTCCCCCCGTGGTTGTGTCTGAAGAGGAAGTACATACACATGAGTATGCTGATTCAAGGGCCGACCCAGCCAGGGAGCGATATCAACCTGTATCTCGAGCTATTGAAGGAGGAGCTAGACACGTTGTGGGAGGAAGGGGTGGAAACATGGGACGCCTTCAAAGAACAAACTTTTCGTATGAGAGCCGCACTGATCACGACGGTGCAGGACTATCTCGGATACGGATATATTGCGTGTCAGGTGTGCCATGACACAAGGCTTGTGTCAGGTGCATGGAATTTACCCCGTTTCTACAGCTACACAAGGATCCCGGATCTTCTAAAACCGTATACATGAGGCATCGAATGTGGCTACCACAGAACGACCCGTGGAGAAAGCGCGGAGACCTGTTCAATGGTAAAGATGAGCTCGATCTACCTCCACGCAAGAGAAGAGGAGAAGAGATTGATACTCTATTGAATAATTGGAAAACGTGTCCTCCGTCGGGAAAGGTACAGAAGCGGAAGAGAGGAGAGAAAAAGTGTCCTCCGCCAGAAGGACCGCTCTTGGGGGTATGGAAAAGGAGGTCCGTGTTTTGGGACTTGCGGTACTGGCCAATCCTCGGAGTGCCTCACTGCCTTGATGTCATGCATATCACGAAGAATGTGTGTGAGAGCTTGCTTGGCACCCTGTTCAACATGCCAGATAGGACCAAAGACGGGCCAAAATCAAGATACGACCTGATGGTCCTGAATATCAGGAGCGATCTTCACTTACCGCCTTCTACGCGTGAACAGACGGAGGAGGACGAGGATGAGGTGGAGGAGATGGACGACCGCAAGCGGAAAAGGGCTAAGAAACACCAAACTCACCGCCTGAAACCCTCTTGCTTCACTCTAATCCCCGACGAGCTCGCGCAAATATTCACATGCCTCCTCGATGTGAAATTTCCCTTAGGTTACGCGGGGCTGATAAGCAGATACCTAGACGCGGAGAAAAAAATCTTCAGCGGGATGAAGTCTCATGACTGTCACGTGATGATGACGTAGATACTTCCGGTTGCAATCAGAGGGATAATGGAACCGCACGTCCGTCAAACGCTCACTGGCCTCTGTAACTTTTTTGACGTCATCAGTCAGAAGTCGATAAGCATGAAGACACTCGGAAGGCTGCAGGAAGAGATCGTCACCATCCTATGCGAGCTTGAGATGTACTTCCCACCTGCCTTCTTTGATATTATGGTACATCTCTTGGTCCATATCGTGGACGATATAACCAATCTTGGGCCGGCATTCTTGCACAACATGATGGCGTTAGAAAGAATGAACGGGATCATCAAATCATTCGTTCGTAACAGGGCACACCCGGATGGAAGCATCGTCCAGGGATTTCTCACCGAAGAATGCATCTCTTTCTGCATGAATTTTCTAGGCGATGAGAAGCCAGCTGTTGGTTTGCCCGCAAACAAGCACCTTGACAGGTTCATGGGGGTAGGCCACAACACTGGCAAAAGGGTAATGGACGCGGACTCCTGTGGTCGGAGAGCCGATTTTGAAAGGGCCCACCTAGTAGTGTTACAACACATCGACGATGTAGACCCTTGGATAGAAGAGCACAAAACCGCGATAAAAAACAGTGCTCGCAGGCCGATGACGGAAGATGAGATATTTAGAGCACACAAATCCTCTTTCGCGACATGGTTCAAGAAGCAGATTGATGCCGATCCCCCGCCAATGACATGTCAGAAAGATAAAATTGTATTGGCCTTGTCATATGGCCCCGCGCCCAATCTGATGACTTATCAAGCATACGACATCAATGGGTACACATTCTACACGGAGGAAAGAGACAAAAGTAGCGACTATCAAAACTCGTCTATAACGATGGAATCTTACACGAGCGAAGAGATTAGAAGATACTACGGAAAGATCGAGGAAATCTGGGAGCTTGACTACGTTGGGGTAAAGCTGCCGAGGTTCCATGTCAGATGGGCTACAAACGTCACGAAAGAAGACGAATATTTCACCACTATGTCGATGTCTGAAGCCAACAAACCCAAGTCCAAGAACCCCACCTCGCAAAATGAGCCCTGGGTATTGGCTAAGCACGTGGAGCAATGCTTCTTCATAACCGACCCGGCAAAGCCTAGTCGTGTTGTCGTAAGGAGAGGAAAAAGGGCCCTCGTCGGAATGGATGGAGTCGCCGATGAGAAGGACTTCGACGGCTTAGTCGGAGACCCGATGATGGAAGAACCCGGTGAAGACGATGCACCATACACCACAAGAAGAAGCAGGACCACACTACCTAGGGCAGGTCTTCCATTCACAAGAAGAAGTCACGATATGGCGGTCACGTATTCAACATCGACCAAGAAAGGCAAGAGTAAGATTGTGACGAAAGGTTGAGAGAGGGAAATACTCGCGATATGTGCGATATAACATGCTAATAGCTACTATGTACAATGTGTTTTCAGAGAGAAACACTTGCGGTATCTCGCTAAATCAATCTATTTACGCTCGATGCGACACTAAATATTTTTGCACATGTTAACTTTCATATGTATGTAATTTTTAAGTGAAAAACAATGTGGGAGCCCCATATAATAGCATTCGTATTGCTCGATGTGTCCCGGGCCGGGGTGGGCTGTGTAATTTAGAAAACCTTAGCACAGGCGCATATGTGTGAATATGCGCCTGGGGTAATCTTTATCACAGGCGCTTCTGAGAGAACATGCGCCTGGACTAAGGCTATGTGGGCCTGCGCAAACCAAAACCCTACGAATTTCAGCGCAGGCGCATCTACTAGCTTATGCGCCTGGGGTATGGCTCTGTGGGCCAGCGCATAACAAGGCATCAAGCGAAGCACATTGGTACCGGTTTGTGATACAAACCGGTTCTAAAGGGTCTTTCCCCTGGGCCCCCCTCCCTACAGCAAATGGCCGCAAGGCCTTTAGGACCGGTTGCGGCCATTTGCTGCAGGGAGGGGGGCCCAGGGGACAGACCCTTTAGAACCGGTTTGTATCACAAACCGGTTCTAAAAGTTTAGCGCATGCGCATTTTCTAGGTTATGCGCCTGGGGTATGGCTCTGTGGGCCCGCGCATAACGAATCGCTACGAACTTTAGCGCAGGTGCATTTTAGTTTTGTTCGCCTGGGGTAAAGGGTAGCGCAGGCGCATATCACTCGTTGTGCGCCTGTAAGTCCTCGCTCTGCTAACCCCCAAGCCCGCACACTTCCTTTCTCTCTAGATCTTGCGCGCCCGCACACTTCCTCTCGATCCCCAAACCGCACGCCGCCGTCGTTTCTCTCATCGCACGCCGCCGTCGTCGTTGTCGAGCCGCAGGAGGAGGAGCGGGAGCAGCAGCAGGAGGAGGAGCAGGAGCAGCAGGGGAGGAGGAGGGGGAGCACGCCGCGCGCCGTCCCTCTCATCGTCGTCGTCCACGCCGGCCTTCGTCACCCACGCCACCGTCGCCCACGCCCACGACGAACCTAGGTCAGCCCCCCCCCTCTTCCAACGCCCGTGTGCAGTAGTGTTGCTTTCCCCTGCAAACTACCCCTGCATCTAGACATCGATCGATGTCCATGGCCCTGCAGTTGCTGCTACCGTGCTTTCCCCTGCAGTCGCTGCTACCGTGCCCCATACAAACGCATGTATAATCAAATTCTACCGAATGATGTCCATGGCCAAATCAATAAAATCAGATGCACATCCAAGTGCTAATTTATCAAACTGTTAAGTGGTAGACTGAATAAAATTCATAACTTGCTTGCAGTTGCTTGCATATGTGTTTTTCTCAGGTTTGGGCTGGGTATATAAATACACATACACTTATTAAGATTGTAGAGTGCACAAAACAGGGGTTATATCATTGTGTCATCTTCATTTCAGAAATTATCACTACTAGGAAAATGGCTATAGGAGTGATGATACCCGTGACGCACATCACATTTGGCGCATCACGCCTATTACCCGCGGCGCACCATGTTTCTGCGCGTCGCGCCTAAAGGCATAGCCGCGGCGCACCAAATGGAAGGCACGTCACGCCTATGTGTGGGGCCGGGGTGGCGAGCCTCCGAGGCATACCCGCGACGCACCAACCCAGCGGTGCGTCACGGCTATATTGGGTAGCCGCGGCGCACATTCCAGTGGTGCGTCACGGCTATCTTTTCCACGGGTGGCATCTATAGCCGTGACGCACCACTGGAACGTGCGCCGCGGGTACCCAACATAGCCGTGACGTGCCGAATATGATGTGCGTCACGGGTATACCTGGAACGAATTTAAGTGGTTGGGACCACCCCCCACCTCCCATCCCCCCATATCTCCACCCCGTTTTAGATCTGGTCGCCCCCCACCTCCTCACCACCTCATTTCCCCGATTTTCCCACCATTTAAAACTTATTTAACCTATTTTATTTGATATATATATGTGTGGGGAATCTAGTAAACATTTGTCTCCACCCCCATCTCTCACTTTATTACCACTTTCCCTTCCATTTTTTCACTTTCTATAGCCACATACAAACGTACTCTCTCGGTCTCGTGTCGGCAAGATCTATAGTTGGTGAGTTGTTGGAGGGACGATATGTATATGTGTTGTATGTATGTGTGTCGGCGCCGTGCGTCGTCACAAAAGATTCATATATATGGTTGCATATATACATATATGCGAAATTGTGTTGCGTATTTTTGATGAAATTTGTGGATATATGTCTTAAAAATGAGTTGACATGTGTTGCCAAAATGTTGATTCATTTCCATTTCGGCGACCACGCACTCCGAGAATGTCCTATTTTTAGCATAGGTCATGCCGAATTTTTCCGTCGACGACCATGTGCATGCATCATATATCCATATATTACGTAATTTGATTCTAATTAATTTTTCATTTGATCTTTTTTTACTATGTAGGCAACCATGCATATAAGCACAGGCACCGTGGCTAGATTTATGAAACATGCGACGGACGAAATGTTTCGAAATAGCATGACGGAGATAAGATGTCCTTGTCGAAGATGCAAACTGAAACACTTGATCAGATACGATTCTGGTGACTTGGAGTCGCACCTTATCCGTCGTGGTTTTATGGATGGCTACACTCTTTACCCGACAAGTGATGAAGATGAAGAGTCGCCCGGACATGATGAAGGACATAATGATCAAGATGAAGGACATGATCATAATCAAGACGAAGGACATCGTGATGAAGATGTCGGACATGATCATAATCAAGACGAAGGACATCATGATGAAGATGTCGTGACATCGTCGTCGGACTTGGTGCGGGACCCACATGTCCAAGCTCTGCTTCTCAAGGAGACTAGCAACACCAGAGCTGCTGCTAGAGAGAAATCGAAGTTGTCGCAACTGGAGATAGACGCCGTTACTCCATTGTATGAAGGATGCGTGAGCGAGGATACCCGTCTGAACGTAACGTGAAGGACCCTCGAGATGAAGACAAAACACCGATGGACCGATGCGAGCTACGATGAGAACATGGCATTCTGGCACGACCGTCTTCCCACGGGGAACAAGTGTCCAACGAGCATCGAGGAGGCGAAAAAAGTCGTGTGCCCTCTGGATTTACCTCACATGAAATACCATGCTTGCATTAATGACTGCATCATCTATCGGGGCGCGGACGCGGAGAGAACCATATGCCCGGTGTGCGACGCAACTCGATACAAGACAGGGAAGAAGGCCTCTCCTCGAAAAGTGGTGTGGTACTTTCCGATAACTTCCCGTCTCCAGCGTTATTTCGCAGACCCCACACAGGCGAAGCTCATGCGATGGCACGCGGAAAGGAAGAAGCCAGAAGAGCATGATGGAACCGATCCGGAGAATGATGACACGATGCTGACACACCCCTCAGATGCTAGACAGTGGAAGGCGCTAGACATCGAATACCCCGAATTCGGCGACGATCCAAGGAACATCAGGTTGTGCATGAGTACGGATGGATTAAATCCTTTTGGCAACCAGAGCAGCACCCATAGCACCTGGCCCGTGTTTGTATGTATATACAACCTACCCCCCTGGTTGTGCTTGAAGAGGAAGTACATACAGATGAGTATGCTTATTCAAGGGCCGAAACAACCAGGTAACGACATCAATCTGTATGTCCGGTTGTTGGAAGAGGAGCTAGCCACGTTATGGGACGAGCCAGCCAATACGTGGGACGCCTATGGAGAAACGTTTTTCCCATTGAGAGACGCGCTCATCACGACGGTGCATGACTACCTCGGTTACGGATATGTCGCGGGGCAGGTGGCGCACGGATTCTGTGCATGCGTTAGGTGCATGGATGACACTACGTATCTCCAGCTAGAGAGAAACCCCGGGTCATCGAAAACCGTGTTCTTGGGGCATCGAAGGTGGCTTCGCAAGGATGACCCGTGGAGAAAACGCAAAGATCTGTTCAACAATGAAGTTGAGATGCGAAGAGCCCCACGTCAAAGGAGCGGCGAGGAAATCGACGAGCTGTTGAAGAACTGGAAAGAGTGCCCTGCGCCGGGAAAGAAGTGAAAGGCGCCGGCGCCGTTGGAGGGTGTATGGAAAACAAGGTCTGTTCTCTGGGACCTGAGGTACTGGAAGATTCTCCGCACACCCCACTGCCTTGACCTCATGCATATCACGAAAAACGTGTGCGAGAGTCTGCTTGGCACCCTGCTCAACATGCCGGAGAGGACCAAAGATGGGCCGAAAGCAAGGAACGACTTGAGATTTTTGAATATCAGGGGTGAGCTCCATGGAGGAAAACCGGATGATGATGACGATGACGATGACGATGTGTTAGATGGGACGGAAGGTCGCCGCAAGGGCAAAAAGGCCAAGAAGACGGAATATTACTGTCCCCCTTCGTGCTTCACGCTATGCGAGAAGGAGATCGACCAATTCTTCAAGTGCCTCCTTGGAGTCAAATTTCCTTACGATTATGCGGGGAAGATAAGCAGATACCTAGACGTACCAAAGCAGAAGTTCAGCGGAATGAAGTCTCACGACTGTCACGTGATGATGACGCAGATACTTCCAGTTGCAATTCGAGGGATAATGGACGAGCACGTCCGCGAAACGCTGTTTGGACTCTGCAACTTTTTTGACGTCATCTCTCGAAAGTCGATTGGCGTGAAAAAACTCGCAAGTCTACAGGAAGAGATCGTGGTGATACTATGCCAGCTTGAGATATACTTCCCGCCAGCATTCTTCGACATTATGGTGCATCTCCTTGTCCATGTCGTGGATGATATAATCCAGCTCGGGCCGCCGTTTTTACACTCCATGATGGCGTTCGAAAGGATGAATGGTTCCATCAAAGGATACGTCCGCAACTGGGCCCATCCAGACGCAAGCATTGCCAAGGGCTTTCTGACAGAGGAGTGCATCTCTTTCTGCACGAATTTTCTAGACAAAGATGAGAACCCTGGTCTGCCCGTAAACAGGCACTTTGGCAGGCTCGGTGGATGGGGACACCGCGAGGGCCAGCGCGAAATGAATGTCGACTTTCAGGGCCGACGCAACGACTTTGACAGAGCAAACCTAGTCGCGCTACAACATCTAACAGTGGTCGATCCTTGGTTGGAAAAGCACAAATTGCTAATCGCGAAGTATTACAGTGACCGGGGTCAACATAGGACCGAAGAAGAAATAATCAAAGAGCACAACATCCATTTCACACAGTGGTTCAGGGAGAAGATTATGACCGATCAACCGGAGACACCTTATTCTGAAGAAGAAAAACTCATACTCACATTGTCACAAGGCCCCGCACATAACCTCATGACATATCAGGCATACGATATCAATGGTTACACATTCTACACGGCAAATAAGGACCGGAACTGCGAATACACAAACTCGGGGGTAACGATGGAATCATTAACAGGTGACGTCAAGGAAAGATACTATGGTAGGATCGACGAGATATGGGAACTCGACTACTGCGGAGAGAAGGTGCCAATGTTCCGTGTCACATGGGCAAAGAGCGTCAGGAAAGAAGGACAATATTTCACCACCATGGTGATACCTGAAGCCAAATCCGGCACGAATGTCACCGCAAAAAATGAGCCATGGGTCTTGGCTAACAAAGTGGACCAATGCTTCTTCATTACTGACCCGACAAGGCCTAGCCGTGTTGTCGTGCGGAGAGGCAAAAGAAACATCATCGGAATGGATGGAGTAGCCAACGAGCAAGACTTTGACCAGTACGGCGACCCGAAAATGGAAGATGACAATGACGATGGAACGAAATACACAACAAGAAGAATCAGGACAACACTACCTACGGGTCGCCCATTCCACCGAAGAAGTCACGGTGTTCCGGGACTGAATTACTCAACCGCGACAAAGAAGGGAAAGAAAATTGTAAAACGCTAGCTAGAGCTACAAGAATCATAATGTTGTCGTGTGTGTGCATGAATTCGACAAAATTAAGATGATGTAATAAGAATATTTGAGATTTTATGACATCTAAATTAATCAACACTTTATTTGAGATTTTGCAAGTTTCATTATATTTACATCTATGTTGATCTACTATAATTTGCTATGTATATATTTATTTATATATTAATTTATTTTGAATCATTTTGTAAGAAGTAAAAAATAAAAAAATTTGGGGGTGGACAGGAGTCGAACCCTGGTGGGAGGCTAGGCAGGAAGGGCACTAGCCACTGGGGTAAGTATCAGTTGTTGATACCTACCCACGCGCAGTTCTTTTATCTAGATACTACCGATAGGCGTGGCGCACCTCCATCTTGTGCGCCACAGTTAGCTTAGGCGCGACGCACTGTTCGTTGGTGCGTCACGGATAGCTTACGCGCGACGCGCGGTTTGTTGGTGCGCCACGGTTACTTTAAGCGCGACGCACCTCACCTCGGTGCGTCACCGCTATCCTCTTCTATAGCATGTACGGGGCCGTTCCCTTCCTCTTCTCCAATCTCGATCTGGAAAGAACCACCGTCGCCTCCGCACGATCGCCGCCACCGTCCCCTCCCGTCTAGCTCCCCCTCTCTGTCTCCATCGATCGCCGCCACCGTCCCCTCCCGTCCACCACCGCTGCCCTAGCCACCGTCCCCTCCCGTCCTCCACCGCTGCCCTCTCGCCCTAGCCACCGCACGCCCACCGCTGCCCTAGCCACCGCTGCCCAGCACCGTAGCCGCCCACCGCCCGGGGAGGAGGGGAGTCGCGCCGCCGTCCACGACAAGGAGGAGGACGAGGAGCCGCGCCGCCATCCACCTACAGGAGCGCCAAGGCCTCCGTCTTCCACGACGCCGTGGTGCAGCTGCAGGACCGCCAAGGCCGACGGCTTCTTCCCCTTCCACGACGCCGTGTGCAGCTGCGTGAACGACTACAGCGAGCCCTAGGTAAGACCCCTCCTCCTCCCTCCCGCCATGTTCTTGTTCCTGCTTGCCCTGTTCTTGTTCTTGCCCTGTTCTTGTTCCTGTTCTTGTACCTGCGTGAACAACGAAATGGAAGAAACCTGAAGCTTTTCGTGTGCATTGGCCCTAGGTGTGGGCTAGCTGTTCATGCCATCTGGATTTTCGTATGCATTGGCCCTAGGTGTGGGCTAGATGTTCATGCCATCTGCATTTTAGACAGTTACAAGTGCACAGAGACTATAGTAGGAAGTTGTGTGTGTCTATCCCTTTGGACGCCTTGATTTCATATTGGTTATTGCAACCCTTGAGGCAAATGCGGGGGAATTTCACTTTCCAAAGTGTAGTGCAGAATGGCATGTGCTACTGTAGTGAACTTCCTGTGGATGAGAATGTTTATGTTGCAATAGAGTTGGAATGGTCTTTCAGATATATCTCAAGAGTTCTGTGCAGTTTGGTTCTGCCCAGAAATGTATTGGCAATTTGCACTTGTGTGGCAATGTAGTTTGGCATAAACTCTGCCTGCTAGCAAGGGCTCTTATTAGTTTTTTTTCTTAACACTCAGCTGTTTAACTGGGGCGATCACACAAGCAACTCAGCTCTAGCTCCAAAATCAGCTAGTAGTACTGACAGCATCTGATGCATGCCTTGATTAATTAATGTAGGGAAGTTCCAGCTTCGAGTTAAATTCAGTTGGGATCGTATCCTGACGCTTTGCTGTTGTAGCATCAACTGTTTAATATAGGTTTGGACGTTTTGCTCATCATCCTCATCAGAAGATTCCTATCCAATTTTGCTTGCACCGTACTAGCAATTTTTTCCTCCTATAATAGATCAATTAGTACTGCTACTACACAGTTTTTGTGATACTCCTCCTATATTTGCATCGCACGGATAGTGCCATATTGTGCTGCCAGGCATTAACGATACATGGGAGGTACGTTTTAAAGGAAAGAAGCGGATAAGCGGCTGTTGCTCGCGAGTACCAGTACCACTTGTGTGCCGGATTAATATGGATTTACTTGAGAAGCTTGTTTAATCACGATCCGGGCGTGTGCCTGTTGAGGACAAAAGTGGCTAGTGACTAGCAGCGAGTGACTAGCTCAGTTACAGCTTACAGCGATTCCCCAGCTGTTGTGCTCACCTGCATCTAGCTGCAATGTGTTTTATTATTTAATTTGCCTCCTACTTTTAATTGCTTAGAACATAACAGTGCACAGTAAGAAGACTGATTATTATTTAATAAGCATGCAAACATGTCATAACAGTGCACAGTAAGTTAGGAATGGCAAGTTGATCAGGCCTGCTACTTCAGTTCCTAGCTTGGCCTTGTGATGATTCCACTGGATCTGTGATTTCACTGGTTCCTGGTGGTTGGATTAACTTGTGGAGATTGATTTGTGGTGAAGGTTTTTGTTGTATGTGCTTGAGCTGTGTGCTTGAATCATGTTTTGGAAATCTGTCCGGCCATCGAGCCGTTTAAAACTTTGCAGGGAATTCAAATGAGTTGCCCATTTTCGCCGAAATGTTGATTAATTTCCGTTTCGGCGAGAATCGGGCACTCTAGTGTTAGAAAATTAGCAAAGGTCATGCCGAAATTTTCCCGTGAATTTAGGACTTAGCCGTTTTCCCGTGATCGAGTAGTATGTCGATTTTTTGTTTCCTTTAGATTAACCAATAATTTCCCCCTTCAGAACATGGCACACGACGACGAGGCCGGCGGTTCTAAGCCGTTCTGGCAAATCACCGACGAAGAAGATGAGCAATAAGACCCGACGGCGGATGCCTGGGCTGACGCGGACACTAGCGGTGGCAAGGAGGATGACGCCACGACTAGTGGCGCCGGTGATACCACTAGTGGCGCCGCCGGCGGAAATGACACCACTGATGCCGGCGGTCAGACAGATGGTGGTAGCAAAGCCAACAAGAAGAGGAAACGGAAAAGTAACACTCTCCGCACCTACCGTGAAGAGATCACGGAAATTGATAGCTTTGGGTATCCAATCGCGCCCCGAGGCGGTGGTCAGAGGATTCGGCAACCAGATTGGTTGCATTGTCCGGGACACTGTCAGGATCTTAACCGATGATCTAAGGAAAAAAGAGAATGCACATTATCAGGTTCTTCTCTTTAGAAAGCTGCACGGACGATACTTGTACCCGCATCCGCCAGACGAGCCGTTTAAGTACAATAACGACAATCTGACGGGGAATATAGTCAACCACTGCGCCATTGGTAAGATGAACACCGCCTTGGCCAACTGGAAACACCGGGTGAAGGTTAAGGTCTTGGACCCCAAAAATAGCCTGTAGGATGTTTTAGCGAGTGAGCCGAGAATCACCGAAGATGAACTCCGGGACTTCAAGGTACTTTGCCAGAGCGAAGTCGCCAAGGCTAACGCTGATTGGGGGGCAGAGGATGCGGAAGTTGAACATTGGTTCCCACAAACTGGGATGTGGCGGTTACAGAGCGGCGATTCCCAATTTGGAGAAGGAGGACGCCAAACGTGCAGAACAGGGCATCCCTGACCCTCTCGCAAAGTACTCGCCGCGGACGAAAAACTTCATCAGGGCCCGGTTTACATATGACCCGGTAGCTAATGAGTATACTACCGATGATGAGAAGGTGAAGACGTTGTATGACAACTTGGTAAGTAAATACACCTCCCTAGTTAGTTTGCTCTCGACGATCTAGTCGATTGCATTATAGTGTACTGGTGGAATTCTAAACGGTTCACGCTAATTGTGCAGAACTTAGAAATCGAAAGTGGTGGAACCTCGTCATCCATGCCGAGGCTGCACGGCCCGTGGGACGACACTTGGCCGAGTTTGTGGCCTGGGCACGACGACGAAGCTCAGAGAGTACTTCAAGGAGCCCAGGGAGGCGAGAAGGAATAGAAAGAGGAGCATCGAAGATATCCAACGTGACGAAGCCCGCGATCGCGAGATTGCAGACCTCAAGGCCAAAGTTGCCGATATTCCTAATATTGTCAAAACAGCTTTGGCAGAACAAATGGGCAGCGTTTTGCCTACCATCTACGATGTGGTTACTCGATGGAATGAAGGAGGTCGAGTGGGGCCGTGCCCGGTGCCTAGCGTGCAGGGCAGCAACTCAAGAGACTTGTCCAGAGTCTCGCCGGCCAACGCCACGATGGCGGACCCACTTGTGACTCCGCCCGCCTACACCACGGCGCCGATAGTGACTCCGCCCGCCTCTACCCGCCTGACCATCCGTTGCACGCCCACAGTGGGCGGTCCTCCGCCGAATGAAGAGCGTGCACCAACGAACAACCGCCGCCTGGCCATCGGCTCCACGCCCGCCGCCGGTTCTCCCTCGCCATTGAACAGTAGCACGCCCGCCGTCGTCGTTGGCCCCTCGCCACTAGAGGAGCTCGACGCCCTCGCCAGCCAGGTAAATAGTTAAGCATTGGAGCGTCGATCTTCCTTTGCCTTAGACTGGCCTCTCTGACGCCCTGCATGTTTTCCGCAGAACGACGACGTTCCATGCACTCTCTTACACACAGTGGACGGCGTGTTGAAGGATGTTGCTGTGGGTATGATCGTTCAACCGTCAACCCGCAGGTTCCACAACAGGCCGATGCGCGAAGACGTATATAGAGTTCGAGTGCTTTGGGTGCTGGCGGGCTACGACGACTTGTTGCCTCCCATTCAACCCTACCAAGAAGAAGATGACCCCGATACCCTGACGCTGCTCCAGTGCATGCCTTGGAACATGGAATGGCCGAAGAGCCAGATTCGCCTGGGGAAGAGGGGCGCCACCCCGCGGACATCGCCTCTAGAACTACCGGCGCGAGGCACCACCTCGAAGACAACCCCTCTAGAAGCTCCGGAGCGGAGCCATGGCAAGACCGTCGCCGCGCCGTCGCCTACCCGTGACATGGAGATGGCACAAGACCAGGAGAATGACGTTGATCTTGATGCCATGGATTTCATCGCTGATGACTTTGATGGCGGAGATTACGTTTCTCCTCCTCCAGAAGAACCCTACCATAGCACGGAGGCTCGTGGTGAGGCTCCTCCTGCGGATAAATCCAATTGCAAGCGTCTCTTCGGTTCTCAGGAAGAAACGCCTCCAGATGTCGGCCCCTGCACCGAGACTCAGAAAGGTGCGAAGGGTGGAGTTATTTTCAGCCCTAGCACAATCCGTAAGGCGGCTAATGAGGAGATTGAGAAGGAGATCATTCCGAAAGCGCCGAAGCCGCGGAAAAGAGGACCTAGATCCAAGGCCGCAAAGTCCGCGAGCCAGCCTGCTAAGATGCCGCTCCGTGTTCAGGACGGCCCACCTACATCTAAGCATACGAAGATGCATGTGATTGGTCAGCCTATGCTTAGCCAGAGCAAGCTCAAGGCCGCAAGTGGGGATATGCGGAGTTTGCATGACAGCATTCTTTTTCTTGAATCGCGCCTTCTTGAATCCAAGGATCCATCATACCCGGTTTTCATTGCCATGGTGCCAAAGGACTTCGGCTTCGTCGAGTCAACCGGCGCGGATAGGATAGTACTGCGGTTTTCGGACATCTTTGATATGTTCCATAGCAATCCGCTGCACTAATCCATGATCCGCCTATACTCGCTCAGTCTGGCAGTGCAAGTCATCAGGGATAATACACCGGGCATCGCGATAGAGGACCCCTTCTACATGCGCCACGACGTGTTGTGCGGCGTTGGGAACCAGGTAGTCGCGTCGACATATCTCCGGGACTTCATGCTGGCGAACCAGACCAAGGATTACATCCTCGTGCCTTACTTTGCCGGGTAAGTCAATATTATTAGCCGAATCGAAAGTGATTTTCTTTAGATTTTCATCGCTCCTTTCCAACACTTTGTTTGGATTGTTCCGCGCAGATATACACAATGCACACTCATCTGCATTTGTATCAGTCATTCGCATGCCACGTATCTCGACTCAGGGAGTGCGGTGAAGAAAGACTACTCCAACGTGAAGAAAGTTTTGGATAATGCTCTCACCGGCTACCACGCAAGGGGGGGCAAAATCACTAGGGAGAAGGTCGTTCAGGGCGCTCGGGTGTTCACCCACACGACGACTTTCGCGTGCGTCAAGCAGCCGGCGGGCAGTAACCGAGACACCTACTATGTCCTCCATCATATGCGGGCGTATGTACGGGATCAACAGTTCCTTACCCTGCCTAGTCAAGTCCAACAATGGGCCTCCCGCTTGTCAATGGTCGGCGATGACAAGGTTAGAGAAGAGATATATGATATCCAGAAGTGCTTTGCCACGAAAATCGTTCATGAAGTGGTGAACAAGAGTGGGACATTTTACTGCCGGTTCAACATGCCGAACCGCGACATAGATACCTACCTAGCAACTACCTGTGACGACAGGCCCTTCATCACTCAGGAGGGCTGTCCCGTTGTAATCCCTGGGAGGATGAGTCAGAAGGAGTGAGAACTATTGTAAGGCTTGCTACATTTTCCGAAATTAGTCGAACTCAATCGTTAGGGTTATGAATCGTCCATCGTGTAACAGATGCTTTATTATGTTAATGCTTAATTATCTTTCTTTTCATTATTGCGGGCTTACTTGTGATGGTCGTTCGATCTTTTGAATAAGTAAATGCCGATGATCAAAAGAGTTGGTTCACACTCAGATGGCCGAGGTGGTCAGCTGCGCCTTGTGATTTTCACAAAGTTAGGATCTTGTGCATCCCACTTGGCGCAGCTGCATCACTTCGGCCGCTTGTATGTGTCCACTCTAAATATGAGGCACACATCGTTACGGTTATGAATCGTCCATTCTGTAACTGATGCTCAATTATGTCAATGCTTGATTATCTTGCTTTTATATTATTCAGGTCCTATGTTCGTTCGATCTTTTGAATAAGTAAATGCCGATGATTAAAAGAGTTGGTTCACACTCAGATGGCCTAGGTGGTCCGTTGCGCCTTGTGATTTTCACAAAGTTACGATCTTGTGCATCCCACTTGGCGCAGCGGCACCACCTACGGCCGCTTGTATGTGTCCACCCTAAATATGAGGCACACATCGTTACGGTTATGAATCGTCCATTCGTAACTGATGCCCAATTATGTCAATGCTTGATTATATTGCTTTTATATTATTCCGGTCCTATGTTCGTTCGATCTTTTGTATAAATGCCGATGATTAAAAGAGTTGGTTCACACTCAGATGGCCTTTTATATTTCTCCACTTACTACTTATTGTAGACATGTTTAAAACTATTGTTTTTGCTTTTCTTTCTTGTCATTACAGATGCCGAGGTGCTACGTGGTGTTTAGAGGCAGGGTTCCAGGAGTCTACGATCACTGGGAAGACTGCTTCGAGCAGGTGAACAAGTTCAAAGGGAATGCCTACAAATACTACAACACAAGAGTGGCGGCGGAAGCTAGGTGGTTCATCCATCTCGAGGAGGAACAAAATAAGAAGAAGAAGAACAACACGTGGATGAAGACCATCGCAGCCGCTCTTGTCGCCGTCGCCTCACTCGTCATGCTATGGTTCCTAGTTAGATGATTAGGTTATCGGCGACTACATAGGTCACTTGTCCCGATGATGAAGCATCATCGATCGATGTAATCGGTCCCGATGATTAACCGTATGATGTAGGTCTATTTGCCATGATAAACACTTTGTTGTATTCATAATCAACTGTTTGACGTAGCTATTCGGAATTCTAATTAAACAGTATGATCAACTATAATATATCATTTGTTAGTCAGAGAACTGTTTTGATACATTTTGTTTACTGATATTTTTCTGTATTTGAGCTGTGTATATACCTGTATAAATACGGTACCGTGTATTTCAAAAAAATACAACACAGTATACCCGTGACGCACCAAAAAGGATACCCGTGACGCACCAGGGAGGATAGCCATGACGTGCAGATGTTCATACCCGTGGCGCACCCAGTAACTTAGCCGTGGAGGCATTACTTAGCCGTGACGCACCAATATTCCTATCCGTGGCGCACCTCCTTAGTTAGGCGTGACGTGCCTCCCGATATCCGCGGCGCACCGTGACGGTGCGTCACGGGTATCAATAGGCGCGACGCACCAGCTCGGTGCGTCACGGATAAACCAATAGGCGCGGCGTGATAGCCGTGACGCGCCCTGGTGCGTCACGGATAAGCGAACTGGTGCGTCACGGGTAAGCTTTTTCCTAGTAGTGTATTACCTACGGTTTTTCAGCTTGTAGAGTGCACAAAACAGGGGTTTATCTCAAAAATGCTGCTGTTGCTTTGATAAATGTTGATGTTTCTAGTGTTTCAAATTTAGTCTTTGCTAGAAGTACTCTAGTGAAACTATTAGCACAAGCAATAATTTATCTATTCCAATATGTTCAGTTTAAGTGGTTTAAGTTACTCCAGGAAGCAAGTTCTAAATTCTTGCTGAAATTTTAGTTAACAAAGTTTGCATGACACAAATTGCATGATGACACAGATATATGAATTTCCTGGGAGTTTTTGTGCCATGTGATGACAGCAATGCAAGAAACTGTTTTTGTGGCCATGTGTGCATTCAATTTATGTTGCAGGTACATTGAGTGCCAATGTTTTTCCGGAACGTTGATTCATTTCCGTTCCGGCGAATTTCTGGCACTCCGGCATGACCACTTATAGCCGAGGTCATGCCGAATTTTTCCGGTGACTAACCGTATACGTTTTGTCTACTGCTAGGCATGTCTTCTTCTACTATGGATCCGGCTTTATCGGACCACTACATCCTTATGGCCCGAGAGTCGCAAGAGGAAGATCGGACACAAACTGATGAGCTCCCCGATGTCGAGCCCCACAATGATGACGGGCTCACCGGTGGCGAGGAGGAAACCACTGATAGTGGCGCCGGGGGTCCCTCAGGGAGCAGCACGACGGGAAACAAGCGTCGGAAGCGAGCTCCGAATAAGGTCGGCACCGTTCGAGAGAAATTCACGGAGGTGGACCCTTCCAGTGGCACGCCTGTGATGCCATTGGACCTTGTAAAGGGGTACTTCCTCCAACTTGGCGCGATACTTCGAGATGTCGTCAATGTCAACGAGCCAACTCTCAAGAAGAAGCCAACTCTGCGCGCCCAACTCATCTCGAGGCTGCACGTGCGGTACGAGTTCCCTCCCCCCTACAACAACGAGAATCTGAAGGGCAACCTCGTGAACAAACTCGCCCTCACTAGATTCACCAAAGCCCTGAGCAATTACAAGACTATGGTGAGGGCGATGATTAGGGAATTGACACCATTCGAAGAGATCCATCGCCACTTCCCGCGGATTACGCCCGATGACTTCAAGACTTTCCTAAATAACGAGTCGCTTGATTTCACTAAGAATCAAACGGAATGGGGGAAGGAGCTAGCGTAGAAGAACATCGGTCACCACAGTCTCGACTGTAGTGGCTACGACGGGAAGGAGCCAGTTTGTGCGAAAGAGGACCAGGCCTACATTGAAAAAGGGATTGAGAACCCTTACGCCAAGTATGCCCATGACCCGCAATTGCAGAAATTCATGAGGTCGAGGTACAGAAAAGTAACTCCGACCGGGGAACTTGTCTCGGACCCGAAGATGGTGGAGGGTGCTATTTTGGTCACGGACGATAGCGTGAAGAATGTTGAGAAGCTAGTGGTAAGAAATTTACCATTTCATGCAACTCATCATCATCAAGTCCATGATTTCATTCTAGTACGAAACCATTTCCAAACCGTTCATATGTTGCTTCTGCAGCTAGAAGAACAACAACTTGAATCTTCCTCGTCGCAGACGTCGACGGCCAAAGTCGCGTGGGATAAGCCTTTCATCAGGGGGTACAACAAGGCAAAGAGCCAGGACCCTCTGAAAATGCTGCACTTAGGCCGTATCACCGGCGGCGGACTTAATAAGAAGCACGCCAACTATGGCTTGGCTGAGCCCAGCACTAAGGAGTCGCGGGCGGCGAAGAAGAGCGAGGAGACGGAGGCGCTGAAGAAGAAGGTACATGACTTGGAAACAAACATGGAGAAGAAGATTGAGAAAACGGTGGGGGAAAAGATGAATGCGCTCATCCCCGCCGTATTTGAAAAAATATGTGGCTACATCGCCGGGGGCTCACAGGGGCCGTTACCGACGTTCAACATACCGTCGATGTTGGTCGTGCCCGCCGCGGCCGCCGCCGGTGGTCCGTCGACGTCGGCCGTGCCTGTCGCCCCCGATGTGCCCCACGCGCCTGCCCCCGATGGACCGTCGGCCGTGTCCGGCGCGGCCACCACCCCGTTGCTCGACGAGCCCACCATCACCTGTGGTCCGTCGACGTTAGCCGAGCTCAATGCCCTCACGGTAAATTATTGACCGTCTCAAGCTGTAGCCAGTTCAATATAACCCTACTCTCTGACCTATCCATGCATGTTATAGTAGTCTGACGCGACGGGATGCACCTTCCTGCTAAAAGTGGGCACTATCCCGCAAGTACCACTGCAGAGATATACCGGCCAACGAGCTTTGGGTTCGCGTCGATCTGGTGCTACCGGGATTCGAGAACTTGTATCCTCCTAATCAACCCGCCGATGCCGACAGCGAGCTGAATCTCAGCCAACTGGACAATCAAATCTTGCTATGGCCGAAAGCCCTTATTCGGCTGAACACGACGTCAGGGTCGGCGCCAAGCCAATCCATGACCGTCACCACTACACCGGTTGCTCCCGCGGCAAGCCAACAAGACAAGGTCCAACATGGCAATGTCCTCTCTCCACCTCCGGTGGATCCTCCTCCTCCCGAGCACGAGACGTCCAATGACGAGCAACATCACGAGCATGAGACCCATGACGACTACATGGATATTGAACTTGCTCCCATTGACGATTTCATAAATCAGTTTGATGGCGAGAAGCCGGTTGCTCCGGAGTTACCCGCCAGAACTCTTGATATCCAGAAGAAGGTAGATGGCGGAGAGGCCGGTTCTTCTGAGTTACCCACCAGAAAACCGGATATCCAGAAGAAGCTAACATATTCCCAAGAAACTCCCGAGGAGCAGATGGCCTTTACGACTCCACAGCCTACGCTGGTTACCCCGAATACACTCCGTGCTACGGACGCCGAGGCGGTAAAACAAATCGGCACTCCCATCTGCTTGAGGCCGAAGAAGAATCGGAAGAGGCCGTTAGCCAAGAAGAAGAAAGGTGGTGCCTCCTCTAGTAGCCAGCCAGCGGCCGCCCGAGTCCTGGACCGTTTGCCGCCCGCCGTCCCGTGGAGGAAGGTGCATGAGATAGGTCAGCCGATGCTGCCGCCAGAGGTTGTCGCTGTCATGGGTGGTGATATGAGGACCATCCACGACGGGATTTTGTTCAAAGAGAATGAACTTCTACGTGAGAAACATCCCTCCTACCCGCTATATGTGATCAAGGTGCCCCGATCCGTGGGCTTTGTGGATTCAAATCCCGCAGAGGTGTTCTTCATCAGATACGAAGACATATTCAGGGTCTTCCACTTGGGAAAGCTCGACCGAAGCATTGTCCGCCTCGTATCGCTCAGCATGGCGCACGATATGGTCATGGAGAATACCCCGCACATCGCGATTATGGACCCCTACTACATGAATGAGGACTACTTGCGGTCACATGCGGACCGGGTTCTTATCACGACTTACATAACGGGGTTTTTGATAGATAACAAGGATAAGAACGCCATTCTCATGCCATACTTTCCCAAGTAAGTAGTCCTCTCCGCTTCACGTCATTACATTCTTTCTAGAATCTCCTTAGTATTCAGATTGATGATATTGATGGCTTGTTCGAAATGTTCTGCGCAGAAACGGAGGATGCGTACTCATCGTCATGGAACCGCATTGGTCGCAATGCACTTATCTCGATGCGGGTAGGGCGGTGCAGAAGGACTACACCGACATAAGAGCTGTTCCTAATAGTGCCCTCAACGGCTTCGCCGCCGATTTAGGCAAGCCCCTAAAAAATGAGAAAATAGTCCGAGGCGCCTACGTGTGCACCCACGTAACAAGCTTCCCCTGCCTCAAGCAATCGGAGCAAGAATCTGAGTTGGAAGCTTGGTATGTCATCTTTCAGATGAGGGAGTACTTAAAGGATGCCCAACAGGCCCAGCTACCAAGTCATCTCCGAGACCTGACCACAAAGATGGCCAACACCCCCGATGAATATGTGCGGGCTGAGTTCCGTCGCATCCAGCGGAAGATCTGCACGACACTCTCGTCGGATGTCATCGGTCGGGGTGGCTTGTTCTTCCACGGCCACGCACCACCGAGCAACCGTGACATAGAAGAACACCTACGAGAGCAACGTGACACCCGGACATTCAACACGCTAGAAGGCGTTCGTCCGTTCCCGCCGAGACTATAGGATTGACAAAATGTTAGTATACACTTGCATCATATAACTTTTAGTCCTTTCTTTGTCGTGTTTTATTAGTAAACCTTGATGCTTCTATTTTTTTGATAGTTATTTGCGGTCTATTATCACTTTCGATGCTAAACTCGTATTTTTGTCCTATGCACAGATGACATGGTATGTTGTGTATGTCGGTAGGGTTCCCGGAGTCTACGACGACTGGGACCAATGCCGGAGACAGGTGCACGGTTCCAGCGGGAACAGCTACAAGGGGTCCAAGACCATGGTGGAGGCGGAAGCTCGATACGCCATTTACCTAGCGAGAGAGAAGACGGAGAACACGAGGGCCCGGATGACCACCTTCGCCATCGTCGTGCTTATACTCCTTGTACTCCTAGTGTTGATGCTACTTGTTGTTTTGCTTGTCTAGATAACTAAATTATCGATTTGTTTGAACTATGTGTACTCCTCTAGTGTTTGAACTATGCTTGTAACTAAACTATCGCTTCGAGACTATTTGGTGATGATCGAGACTATTGTTCGAGACTATGTGTTGATGATCGAGAATATTTCTGTTATTTTGCTGTCATTTTCATATTTATTTCTGTCAATTTGCTGTAATTCTGTTATTTTCGTTTCTTTTATTTTTTGACACAACAAAACCATACCCCAGGCGAATAAGAAATCATACCCCAGACGAATCTTTACCCCAGGCGCACAGTGCCTGTTCGCCTCAGGTAAAATGCTTACCCCAGGCGCACAGGGCCTGTTCGCCTGGGGTATGTCAACTTACCCCAGGCGCATTTTGAGGTTCGCCTGCGGTAAATCATTACCGCTGGCGATGTGGTCCCAGGCGAACCAATATTCGCCTGCGGTAGCATAATTTGGTTTGCCTGCGGTAGACTTTTCCCTAGTAGTGCTAGCACCGTAGATAGCCCCCGCCGTCCCCGCGTCCTCGTCTGCCACCACACGTCCACGTTCCCGGCGAGGTCTCCGGCGAGCCCGATACAGAGGAGGAACAGCGACCGACCGATCGAGATCAAAGGGCCACGACAAAAGTTTTCTGCGAATCGTTTTTTAAATCTAGACCGCACGATCGTAAATAGATCCAATGCCTCACAGCGCACGATCCGTGCGAATCGTTTTTGGCCAATCAGAATGCTCCGTTGAGATAGCCACGGATCGATCACTTTTCTAATTAATACAGAATAAAACAAATTTGTTTCAAAACTTCAAAAAATCATATCTCGAGTTCTGTTTATCCAAATTCAGTGATTTTGGACTTTTTGAAATCAGCACATTATGTAGATTAATCTAGGCTATTTAAATTTCAAATTTGAAGCATGCACTCGCATGTTATTTGTAGATCTCTATTAATCACTAATCTGGGTATAACTTTTAATCTATAATTCCTTTTTAGGTCAAAAAAATTTCTATGGTTTTGTTTTGATGTCCTCATCCAGTAGACGCGTTGGAAAAATTATTTATACAACATTGTAACAGAAACTCTATTAATGTTGATATTTTCCTATAATAAAACTCTAGTAATACTAATAATTATAATTTGATAATAAATTTGTTTTGGATGCATCATAACCATGTTATTAACATCAGAGAACATCATTGTTAGTAATTATTGCTACTTGTGAACTTTGCGCATTAATTTTATCATTGCATAACATGCATACATGTTTTTGTATTGTTATTTTGTTTTCTATGTTATGTTTGTGTTGTATGTTTATGTGTGGCTTGTTTTGATTGTATTACATTGTGAAGAGGAGCAAGTCTACTCTTGTTGGTGTTATTCTTGCTGATTTTGTTCATCCTATTGCCAAGGCAAGTGACACACCATCAAATCTCCCATATTTTCACTATGCATTACTAGTGTTTTTGAGTAGCATGCATGATAGGAAATTTTTCTAAGTTATTATTATGCTATGGAAATCCCAAGTAGTGTGTAGCCATCCTTTAGACTTGTTAGTTTGGAGACATAGTACTTATTAGATGCTTAGCCTTGCTACAAATTTGTTTTACTCATTGTTGTGGAAAAATTCCAATTATAAATTTCAATGAACCACCTGGGTGGATTTGGTTGTTTGGTTGATGAGAGTTGAGTGTCTCCCTGAGGGGAGTTCACTTGTGGATGGCCACCCACGAAACAAAGAGATTACCAAGTCCTCTAAGTTTAGTAGCTTTCCGTGCATCCCTTTGACATATGGGCTCTGTCTTGATCAACTAAGTTGTGAGAGTTCAGCCCATGCTTGATATGAAGATGTAGCATAATTATAGGTGGAATGGGTCTTGCTGGTTGGGTTGAATTCCTGCTTCTGAAAGATCTCGTCTCAATTCTCACCTTTCATGATGCACTCCGGGTGTATATGATGTTTGGGCTAATTGAAGACAAAGGGTGAAAGTGCACATCCTCTACAGAGTTAGAAACTATGATCATAGCCGTGTTCCCGATAATGGATGACTTCGAGTAGCTGGACAAGGATGGACAGAAGAATCTCAACACCGTTTTTAATAAGTAAAATTGTGTTTAAGGAAATATTAGTTGTGGTGCTCATGGGTGTGTCCCATGGTGCCAATCTTTGGAAAGAAAAACTCTTTTTCAAAAGTGTTAGGGAAAAAACTTGCTTTCTGCAAATAGCCTAAACTCCACCAAGCCAGATATGCATGTAGTTTAGACTTGCCATTTTATATCCACCATAGTTTTGTTTGATAGTACATTGTTTGTACTGAATCTCCTTCGGGGGCTGCATATTCCAACGTGCGGGAAATTCTGAGGATGAAGTTTGATTAAGTGCTTGGACTCGAGTCTACACCCAACAAGTAATGCTTGTGGCTCATGATTGAAGATGGAGGCTCATTGCTACCTTTATTTTTGTTGTCTAGAAACTCTGAGTTTTGCTCATCTTTAAAGACTATGCACTTTGTAATAAAGCTATACCTGGCTATTCTAGATGCTTTGTAATAATTCTGGATACTTCTGCAATGATACGTTACATTTTGTTCTATGGTGCAAGCATTGATCCAGGGACTAGCACTTAACACAGTAGTTCTTACATTATTAAATGTGAGGGCGCTACAAGTTGCTTACCAATCTTATGTCATAGCCGTTTTCGGTCACTTTCGGTCGAGAATATAGTTTCTTTCCACCTAGGATGCCTGGAAAACTATAGAGATGAGAATGTAAGTCAGACTTGGCCATGTGGGCCCACACAAAATGTTTGAACTCCATTGCAGGACTTGTATGGTGCCGCCGTTGCGTTGGGTGGCGTCGAACCACCAGACATTAACCGGGACGATTCTCACCGCTTCTCGCTTGCATGCCAGCCTCGACACATGGCATCCTTCAAACCCACTCCCTCAGACTCACTCCACATGCAACATTGCACCTTGTTACCCCTGGCCATGAGTGGGAGATGCGTGTTCTGGTTTATTGCCTTCAAACTCGAAAGAAACGGCCGAAAACGTGGATTTCCTTGGCCAAGTTGTTATTTCCCATGCCCAAAGTTGAAAACATGCTGCATTCCAAGAACCTCACTTCATTTCAACAATATTGCACTTTTGGGATCTCAAAAAGCCGCTTCCATTCTCTAGTTGCTTACCAATCTTATGTCGTAGCCGTTTTCGGGCACTTTCAGTCGAGAAGATAGTTTCCTTCCACCTAGGATGCTTGGAAAATTGTAGAGATGAGAATGTAAGTCACACTTGTCCATGTGGTCCCACACAAAATGTTCGAACCCATTGCAGGACTTGTATGGTGCCGCTGTTGCGTTGGGTGGCGTAGAACCACCGGACGTTAACCGGGACGATTCTCGCCGCTTCTCGCTTGCATGCCAGCCTCGACACATGGCAACCTTCAAACCCACTCCCTCAGACTCACTCCACATGCAACATTGCACCTTGTTACCCCTGGCCATGAGTGGGAGATGCGTGTTCTGGTTTATTGCCTTCGAATGCGAAAGAAACAGCCGAAAACGTGGATTTCCTTGGCCAACTTGTTGTTTCCCATGCCCAAAGTTGAAAACATGCTGCATTCCAAGAACCTCACTTCATTTAAACAACATTGCACGTTTGGGATCTAAAAAAGCCGCTTCCATTCTCAAGTTGCTTACCAATCTTATGTCGTAGCCGTTTTCGGGCACTTTCGATCGAGAATATAATTTCCTTCCACCTAGGATGCCTGGAAAACTATAGAGATGAGAATGCAAGTCACACTTGGCCATGTGGTCCCACACAAAATGTCCGAACCCCATTGCAGGACTTGTATGGTGCCCCCGTTGCGTTGGGTGGCGTCGAACCACCGGACGTTAACCGGGCCGATTTTCGCCGCTTCTCGCTTGCATGCCAGCCTCGACACATGGCATCCTTCAAACCCACTCCCTCAGACTCACTCCACATGCAACATTGCACCTTTTTACCCCTGGCCATAAGTGGGAGTTGCGTGTTCTGGTTTATTGCCTTCGAACGCGAAAGAAACGGCCGAAAACGTGGATTTCCTTGGCCAACTTGTTGTTTCCCATGCCCAATGTTGAAAAAATGCTGCATTCCAAGAACCTCACTTCATTTAAACAACATTGCATGTTTGGGATCTCAAAAAGCCGCTTCCATTCTCAAGTTGCTTACCAATCTTATGTCGTAGCCGTTTTCGGGCACTTTCGGTCGAGAATATAGTTTCCTTCCACCTAGGATGCCTGGAAAACTATAGAGATGAGAATGTAAGTCACGCTTGGCCAGGTGGGCCCACAAAAAATGTTCGAACCCCATTGCAGGACTTGTATGGTGTCGCCGTTGCGTTGGGTGGCGTCGAACCACCGGACGTTAACCGGGACGATTCTGGCCGCTTCTCGCTTGCATGCCAGCCTCGACACATGGCAGCCTTCCAACCCACTCCCTCAGACTCACTCCACATGCAACATTGCACGTTGTTACCCCTAGCCATGAGTGGGAGATGCGTGATCTGGTTTATTGCCTTCAAACGCGAAAGAAATGGCCGAAAACATGGATTTCCTTAGCCAACTTGTTGTTTCCCCTGCCCAAAGTTGAAAACATGCTGCATTCCAAGAACCTAACTTCATTTCAAAAACATTGCACGTTTGGGATCTCAAAAAGCCGCTTCCATTCTCAAGTTGCTTACCAATCTTATGTCGTAGTCGTTTTCGGGCACTTTCAGTCGAATGTAGTTTCCTTCCACCTAGGATGCGTTGAAAACTGTAGAGATGAGAATGTAAGCACACTTGGCCATGTGGGCCCACACAAAATGTTCGAACCCAATTGCAGGACTTGTATGGTGCCGCCGTTGCTTTGGGTGCCGTCGAACCATCAGACGTTAACCGGGATGATTCTCACCGCTTCTCGCTTGCATGACAGCCTCGACAGTTGTCGCCGGTTTTAGTGTTGAAAAAGAATAACGAGTGGACAATGTGCATAGATTACACGTGTCTCAACAAGCATTGTCCTAAGGATCTATTTCCCTTCCAACGATAGACCAGATCATAGATGAAGTGGCGGGAAGCGACTTGTTATGCTTTCTGGATGCCTATTCCGGGTATCATCAGATAAAGCCCAAAGAGGAGGATTGGGAGAAGACGTCGTTCATAACCCCCTTTGGGGCTTTTTGTTACAAAACCATGACCTTTGGATTGAAAAACACCGGGGCAATGTACCAACAGTGCATTCAGAACTTCTTTGAGGATCAGATTGGGTGCAATGTCCACGCTTATGTCGATGACGTTGTGATCAAAACAAGGAATGCAGAGCCGTTCATTGACGACCTGAAAGAGACTTTAAAAAACCTGAGGAGGTACAAAATTAAGCTCAATCCAACAAAGTGTGTGTTTGGAGTTCCTGCGGGGAAATTACTCGGGTTCATCGTTTCTGAGCGAGGAATCGAGGCTAACCAGGAAAAGATCAAAGCTATTCAGAGCTTGAAAAAGCTAGAGGAATTGAAGCATGTTCAGAAACTTACAGGATGCGTAGCGGTGTTGAGCCGGTTCATATCTTGGCTCGGAGAAAAAGCGATACCCTTATACCGACTCTTGAAGAAAACAGACAAGTTCATATGGGATCAAGAGGCGGATGAGGCGTTCGAAGCTCTGAAGAAGCAGTTATCTGAAGCACCGGTTTTCGCAGCGCCGGGTCCCAAAAAAACCCATGTTGATGTACGTTGCGGCCGGGCCTCGAGCGGTTAGTGCAGTAGTCGTGGTCGAGCGCAAAGAGGATGGAAAGGATTACCCGGTGCAACGTCCGGTTTATTATGTAAGTGAGGTCTTATCAGAAGCAAAGCAACGGTATCCGCATTGGAAGAAACTAGGTTTTGGGGTATTCATGGCCAGTCGGACATTGAAGCCGTATTTTCAAGAGGACCCTATAACGGTGGTAAGTTCCATACCCATGGCAGATATCATAAGAAATTCAGATGCTACAGGCAGAGTTGCAAAGTGGGCTATTGAGATGGGTGATTATCATATCAATTATGAGCCCCGGTCTGCGATCAAGTCTCAGGCGTTGGTTGATTTCGTCAATGATTGGACTCAGACAAGCGTGCCCTTGTTGGTGCCAAGTTCCGAGTCTTGGGTTATGCATTTCGATGGTTCCAAACAGTATGAAGGATCAGGAGCTAGTGTCGTGCTCACATCGCCAAAAGGAGATAAGTTGCGCTACGTTTTGCAAATTCATTTTGACTGCTCTAACAATGTAGCCAAGTATGAGGCCTTGGCTACGGAGACTCGGATCTTGTGGTACAGCAGGTCTCAGGAACGTGGGACAGGAAGGATGCAACTATGGCAGCATACCGCGGAGAGGTGGACAAAGTAGCCGGTTCTTTTTCCGGGCATCAGGTGGAAAACATTGACCGGCGCAAGAATGAGGCCGCAGACGCACAGTCGAGACTCGGCTCTCGTCGAGAGCCAGTTCCGCCTAATGTTTTCTTGCATGAACTATGGCAGCCTTCCGTTAAAATCGAATTAGAGGAAGAAATAGCCAACCAAGACCCAGATTGAGAGTTTGTGGACTCAGTGCGCGCTATTCCAGAGTGGACTGAGCCGTTCCTGGCGTTTTTATTACGAGGAGAGTTACCACAGGAGGAAGTTGTAGCCCGGCAAATCCAGAGACGGGAAAAGGGTTACACCATCATTGGTGGTGAGCTTTAAAGGAGAAGTACCCGAGGTGTCTTTTTACGTTGCGTAGCTCCAGAAGAAGGCCGACAAATATTGAAGGAAATTCATGAAGGTTATTGTGGACACCACGCCTCCACAAGATATCTTGTGGCCAAGGCATATCGACACAGTTTCTTTTGGCTTATGGCTTTAGCAGATGCAGAACGCTTGGTGGCAAGATGTGATGGACGTAAGAGATATGCTCGGCAAACCCATGTGCCGGCTATGGAGCTACGGACAATTCCATTGACTTGGCCGTTTGCTGTTTGGGGTATGGATATGGTAGGCCCTTTCCACATGTCTCCGTGCAAAAATACTCATCTACTGGTGGCTATCGACAAGTTTACAAAGTGGGTTGAGGTCATGCCCGTTACGAACTGTGAAGCGGCCACAGCTGTGAAATTCTTGAAGAGGATCATATATCGATTTGGATACCCCCACAGCATAATCAAAGACAATGGAACCAATATGTCCTTGGGAGAGACGGATAAGTTTTGTGGAAATAATGGCATTCGACTTGATGTAGCCTCGGTGGCCCACCCACAAGCCAATGGTCAGGTGGAGAGAGCAAACCAAGAGCTGCTTTGTGGGTTGAAACCACGGTTACGAGTCCCGTGTCTCCGAGCTGCTGGAGCATGGGTTGAGGAGTTACCATCTGTGGCTTGGGGAATCAATACTACACCTAACAGGTCTACCCAATTGACCCCGTTTTTTATGGTTTATGGTGCAGAGGCGGTTCTCCCAAGTGATATCATACATGACTCACCACGAGTGGCGGCCTATGTTGAGGTGGAAAATGAGAAGACCCGGCAAGACGCTGTGGACATGTTAGAAGAGAACAGGGAGCACGCATTCGAACGGTCCGCAATATATTAGCAGGATTTACGGCGATACCACAGTCGCCGGGTCAAAACCCGCGTTTTTCAAGAAGGAGACCTGGTGCTGCGTTTGGTGCAATCCAAAGAGGGAAAGCACAAGTTATCTCCACCATGGGAGGGTCCGTTCATTATAAGACGGAATCTGCACAATGGATCTTATTAACAGGGTCAGGCGTGTTTGCTAACCTATAAATCCAATCAGTCATGATGCCCATGGGGACTTGCCTGACCCTGTTTTTACTACAGTTACTGCAACATTGAAAATCCATGCGAAAACCGGCTTATAACCAGAAGAGTCAAAAGGGTCATCTAAACCATAAGTTATGCAGAGCAAAGGCAATAGCCAGAAACTCATTACATATTACGCATAACTTCAAAACGTAAAATCTGGGTTTTGAGGGCTTGGGGACTTGAGAAACAAAATTTCTCAAGCCAAGAAACCTCAGACCCAGAATCCGGGTCTTGGGGACTTCTGAGAAATTCTTCACAATCCTAAAACAAAGACTCGACATCTTTATCACAAGGCATATAACAAGTAAACTTGTTCCAAAATGAGTTCGTAAAGCACATATTAAAGCGACAACCAGAAGGGTCATCGAAACCACAGAAGTTTAAACGTATTACAAACCTTAGGAATAATATCGAAAGTGCACATATGCACTACCAAATAACAGTGTCTAAAAGGCATATTACAATGCCCGTTGGCTGAATGATTGTTTGATGATAAAAAGGAGTACATTACTTGGCTGCTTCAGCCGAGTCATCATGAGTGGTCTTGGTAGCCGGGTCTTCGGTGTTCTCCTCTATTGCCTTCTCCGTCTCAATGTCCGGGTCACCCGCGGAGGGAGCACGTGATGGAGGAGAAACAACCGGAGTTCATGAAGTTGGTGCAGAACCAGATCCGGACGCAGCCCTTTTCTTCGCAAGCTCCGCCTTGAAACGATTCAACATATCAAAGGGCGCCGGGTTTTCAAAGGGCACACGCTTGTCCTCAGCATCGTATGGGGCGGTAAGCTTGTTCACGTCGAGGGTTTCCGCGATCAAGCTAGCCGAGTGACGGATCTGGGTGTTGATGACCTTGATGTCTTTTCCCGTGAATTTAGAACCATCAGTTTTAAACTCGGGAAACCCATTCACAAGCATTACCGGCTCAATCTTGGGGTAATAGGCCTTAGCTAGGGCAAGACCGCGTATCACCCCAACCCGGCATGCTGAGCGCTTCCAGGCCTCGATCCAGGCAGGGACGGTCGAGTATGCCTCGAGAATGTGGGTTACACCGGTGTAATCACCGGTTAACTTCACAGCCTCGAGGGGCCATTTTGTCCCTGCCGAGAATTGCCGGATTACAATCTTAAGTATTCTCAGCCTGTGGTGGTCATCTTGTACTTCAGCAACCTCACCCGGACCTGCATCACAAAAAAGGAAGTATGACAGTAAGATCCGGGTCAAAAACATTGTTAAATAGGGGAATCCGAGTAACACAAACCGACAGTCGGAAACTTAGTCTTACCGATGATAGAGTCAAATGTGTCGGCAATGAAAGTCGAGAGTTTCTTGACAAGCTCCTCAGCGGTCCGGAGTCTCTTCTATTGCTTGTTGTGCTTCTTGGAGAGGTCCTTGAGGTCAGCTTCTAGTTCCTCATGGAGCTTAACTTCCACTTGCAGGAGTTCATTGGTTTTAGCCAAAATTTCATCAGTCCGGGTAACGTAAGCCTGAAAAGAACAGATAAATATCAGTCGGCGATGAGCGTAAAAGGGATATATTTGCAAGTACCGAGTAACTGTGGACAGAACACTCGGAACTTGGGGAATAGGATGAGTATATGAATAGCATTAGTCAAACTAACCTGATGCTCAGCCGCCAGAGACTCGACAATCTCCTCCTCAGTCGTCTTCAGGGAGCGATACTCCTCCAGCAGTTTTTCAAACTTATGGCCGCTGAGTGTCGGCCTAGAAGAACTTGCGTTTCGGTCAGTCGGTTGAGCTGCCGACTTCTTTTCCACTGCTTCATATCTGGCAGTGGCGGTTTTTGGAGCAGCAGCACCCTTTTTGGTCCCAAGGTATTCAACCTCGGGATCAGCCGGCTGGGGCGTGGGAGGAGGAGTCTCGGTTCTTGGGCTGGTCGCATTAGCCAGCTCTTGCTCTTCAATGGGCGGGGGGTTAGCAGCGCTTTCCGGGTCTTCCGCCATCGGGTCATCAACGGGGGTTTCCACCGGATCGCTAAGCGTGACCTTGGCTCCGAGGAAAGAAAAAAAATGAGTTAGTGTGTTATAAAGGTAAAACATGCAAAGTATAGGCATATAGCCAAGCAAGTTATGAAAATTACCCGGTATTCATGACGATGTCACTGGGGAGATCGTTGCTAGACTCAGAAGACACTGATAGAGAGTTGGAAAGTGAGACTTGGAGTGTTCCTGCTAAAGGGTGACTCGGAGATGGGAATTTTTGAGGAGTGCAATCAGGATAAGTTGAAGGAGTACCGGCTCGGCGAGCAGGCGACTGAGGGATCCCAGGGTTGAGGGGCTCATCACCCGGAGAAGTACGGGTTACCCGTCGCTTGGGTGGAGGAGACGGGGTTTTCTGTGAAAACACAACAGTTAGGTATTTTTCAAGCTTGCACGTATCGACACATGAGTACGGATCTGAGGTTATGGAAGAACAGGATACCTTGAATGTGACTCCTTTGGCCTTCCTCTTTTTGCCTAACTCGGCTTCAGGGTCCGCCTCGCTCTCTTCACACCGAGAGCCATCTTTGTCAGCCGGTGCTAGTGATTGTGGCGTATTGTCAGGAATAAAGGTGGGAGGAGAATCTTGTTCTAGTAAATCGACAAAGTATTTGTTCAGTAACTCGGAATCACCTTCTTCGCTGCCACTCAGCTCTTCATCTTCCGAGTTTTCAACGGGAGGAGGGGTGACAATCTTCCACCATTCGTCATATTCCTGGGTAAAGAGCAGCAAAGATAAAAGTTAGTATATATGTGTTTGAAAAATTAACCGTTATAGAAGGGATTAGCCGGTTCTTACTGGTGGAGCCGGGTTTGAGCGAGTCAAGGGGGAGAGCCCGGAAATGCTCCTGATGACCTCCACTTTCTCAGCCAGAAAGTTTTTCATGGCCTTGTTGACGTCAGCGGCCGGGTATGACTTCTCCAAGTATCGGAGAGAGTCGGTCAGGCGGCCCGAGTATTCGCAATGAAGTTTGGGGCGGATACTATTGGGTTGGATCCTACAGCTGATCCAGGTCTTGATCAAGTTTAACCCACAAAGACCGTGGGCCGCTAGGACGGCTAACTTATGAAGGAGTGGTTGGATGGATTGTCTGTCGGCTTCTGAAGCAAAGGCGCTTAAATTATCGCTAAGGGAAAGGGTTTGAGTGGAAAAACCCGGCAAAAGCTTTTCGCCGGGTGTGGATGTGTCCTTGGAATAAAAGAAAGTTTTTTGCCAGTGCTTCACATGGGAGTGAAGACTGAGAGTCAGCATTAAAGATTTCTTGCGTCTTTGGATGGACGCGCCCCCACAGACAAGGAGGGGTCCATCCGTGTTTTCACGGCAGGGCTTGCATTGGAAAAGTTCAAGGGACAAAGCAAGATTGGGGGCGATGCAAAGATAATATTCGCAGAGAACGATGAAGTGGAAAATGTTTAAAATCGAGCTTGGGCCTATGTCGAAAACTCAGAGCTTATAGTGATGGAGAACCTCGCGAAAGAAAGGATAACCCGGGGGACGGAAACCCTGGGTCACGTGTTCAAGGAAAATGACTACTTCACCTTGTTTGGGCAAAGGCTGACTCTCCTCCTCAGGAGCCCTCCATGCGATCTCTGGCTGAGGCGGGAGGACCCCAGACTCGGCCAACTCTTCTAATTTTTCAAGCGTGACGGTCGACTTTTCCTAGTTGTCTGAAATGGTTTGACTCGGCTTTTGCTTCAAAGCCGAGGTCTTGCCCTCGGACTTAGGAGCGGCCTTGGGTGCCATTGAAACAGATCTAGAGGAAACCAAAAATAAAAAACAAAGTGAGGAAAAAATGGAGACGATGGACGCGAAGAACACGAACTCAAGATCTAAAAATGAAAACTTAGATCTAGAAAAGCTTACCGGAAAGTGGCGGCGGAGTTGAAGCCCGGTGAGCGCGGCGCGGCGGCGTGGAACGATGGGGCAGTTCTCGAGGGTGACGGTAGCGTACGCGTGGTCCGGCGTTCGAGTCCCGAGCTCGTGTCTTGCGCTCCAATGGCGCAGCGGAAGCTTGAAGATGAAGCCCGGTGAGCGCGGCGCGGCGGCGTGGAACGACGGGCCGGCTCTCGTGTGCTACGGCGGCGTGCTCGCGGGGTCCGGCGTTCGAGCTCGAGCTCGGGTTTTGACTCCTATGGCGCAGCACGAGGAAGAAGAAGTGGAGTGGGGTGGCGTTTTGTGATTAGGGTTTCCCCCCGGGCCCTGTATTTATAGGCGCGGCGGAAACCCTAGATTGCCAACCGTAAAATGGAGCAAATCACGGGAAATGATACTCGGCCCATCGATTACGGAAACAAAATCTTGGGAGTTATTTTCATGCAGCCGAGTTACAGATGACCGCCAAAGGAGCCGGACTCAAGATTGTTACTCGGACTAGCTTGTGAGGAGTATGAAAGCCGGGCTATGAAATGTTCGTTATGGAGAGTTGATCCAAGAGATGGTATTTGGATTAGTGTGATAATGGGGTTATTATATAGACCGCCGAAAGAGCCGGCATGGCTATAGTTAAAGAAATCTAACCTGTAGCATTGTATATGAAAATGTTTATTGTTTTGCAGGGAATAGCATGTGCTTCGTGGTTGGCTCAAAGTTTGAAGCTACGAGAAGAGCATGCCAACCAAGATGCCCAAGCTATTCTGGGCACTACTGTTGGGGGGATGCTAACCCGGCAGGCCCATGCAGAGGGACAAGACCCGGCAGGAAGGAATCTACACGAGACCTTGTGATATGATACTGGGCCGGGTGTCACTAATGGGCCAGTGATTGTATTGATAACCCGACTCAAGGAAAGGGAAGTTCTAGAAGACCTGAAAGGCGGTGTAGACCTTGGGGTCCACGACTTGGGGGTCACGCGAAGTAATTTAGGGTTACGTGTCGACCCCGAATAGGACTCCTGATGTATCTTGTAAGGAAAGCCAGGAAATCGGGTATTATATATAAACCGGCTTCTAGGCATAGAGGGAGATGGAGAGAGAGACAGAAGGATTCGAGTATCCCGGTTATACGAGAGCAAGTCTTTTTGTAACCCTAGATTGGAGTCTCGGCGACATTGCAGCCCGAGCCTCTAGATCGCCAATTAGTATGATTTCAGCCAGTGCCCTTCTTGAGCTAAACCCTCTCCCAAACACCAGAGTCGAATCACCCCAATCTAAGTTACCTCCGGTAACATCTGCCGTGACTTTCCCACGACACGTGGCATCCTTCCAACCCACTCCCTCAGACTCACTCCACATGTAACATTGCATCTTGTTACCCCTGTCCATGAGTGGGAGATGCGTGTTCTGATTTATTGCCTTCGAACGCGAAAGAAACGGCCGAAAACGTGGATTTCCTTGGACAACTTGTTGTTTCCCATGCCCAAAGTTGAAAACATGGTGCATTGCAAGAACCTCACTTCATTTCAACAACATTGCACGTTTGTGATCTAAAAAATCCGCTTCCATTCTCAAGTTGCTTACAAATCTTAGGTCGTAGCCGTTTTCGGGCACTTTCGGTCGAGAATATAGTTTCCTTCAACCTCACTTCATTTGGTGTTCAATTTCCACCATTTATCTGCAAAAAATATGGAAAAAACAACTATACAAAAAGAAACCCTAGATTCATACGTGCACCTTGCGTCATAGGGAGAGCAAAAGGGGAACTACATAAATAGACGGTTTGACGCATATCCACTTCCTTCCTTCCTCTGTCTCTGCAACAACTTTTCCCCAAAAATCGCATTCTCCCCTCCACTTCCACAGCAAAACCCTCGACAGTTCCCCTGCCCTTCCCATCCGCCATGAAGAGAACACGGAAATGCTTCGACACCCAGGAAGATCAGGAGGTGGCGTCCGTCGTCGGCGAGCCGTCTTCTGTTGTCGGCCCAATTGCGGCCAGCTCTGGCACTGGGGTGTCACATCCCAATTTTGGAATACCTGTTAACACAATTGTTTTGCTAATTGATTGACAATTAAACTTTGTTTGTGACAATTAAACTTTGGTTGTATTTGTTTGAGAGCAACTAAACAAACAAATTATATAATCTTACATGGCTAAGAAATTGAAATAAAAATATTCAACATATTGTTCCAATGACTTTGGCAATATTTTCTAAAGTAAATATTGATCAAAGAGTTTTCCAAAAACATCTTATGAATCTCATACTTGTTGAATATTATTCCAAGACCTAAATTAAGAAAGAGGAAACACTTAATAAATTTCCCTAAAAAGATTATCAGAAAAGGAGGCATTCTTAAATGCTTCACCAAAATATTATCAAATGTTTTTCCAACCTTGCAAGATTAAAAACAAAGGTATTGGAGAGCATTGACTTGCTATCTCTAGTCACATAAATATTTTGGCAAAGCATTGCTAAAGAAAAGCCAAGTGCTTTATTAAATAGAAATTCCAATATTTCTAGAAACAGAAAACTAAAACAAGTTACTATTGGAAACTTTCTTAAAATGAGATGAAATTAATACCATTGCTTCCTTATATCAAATAAGGAACACACACAAGAGGAGACCAAAAATTGAATCCATTAAAGTCCTGAAAACATGGTTTTTCTCCACAGCAACAATTGGGATTTTGAACAAGTTTGTTCTACAAACTTTTTCCAAATGTCATGAAATAAATACCACATTCTCTATAGCATAAATGAGGATGAAAACCAAAAGGGCACAAGTTTTTGAATAATTTAAGTTGCCAAAAACCCCTGTTTTCTTGACAGCACCTTTTTGAAATTTGAACAAGTTTGTTCTATGAAGTAACTCAAAATGACTTGAATTTTCTACCACATAAGTAACACATCAAATAAGGAATGTGTGCCAAAAATTATCATTTTTGGAAGCTCCTAAGTAGGTTAATAAATTCAATGTCCATTTGTGTAAGAATTCAAATTTGAACAACTTTGAATTATAAAATTTATCTAATTGAGCCAATTTTCATATATGTTGTGCACATTAACTAATTAGAATTTTGGGCAAAAGGATTTAAAATTTAAACTTTGTTTGATTGGTGAAAACAGGCTTTTTCAGAGAGGACAGGGACCTAGTTGTAAATATCCAGGGACCTAAAAGTAATCTGAGTCATCTCCTACCTCTAGCTCTCTGTAGATACACAGAACACCTAGGCCATGGCTTCGAGTGGAAGGAAACGTCGAGGAAAAGAGGCCCCCCATGTGCCCTTGTCTGCTCATGCCCCCTCTCTCTCTTTAAGTACTCGAGCTCTCTTCCTCTCTCTCTAAAAAAAACCCAAACCGAAACCCTAGTTTTGCCCCGCCGTCGATTCGGCCTAATACGACCTCGCCGCCGGTCGCCATTGGCGCCATTGTCTCCGCCTCACCGTGCTCGACCTCCCTGCTGAAGGAATCGAGGCGGGAGCCCTCGAGGTGGCCGCGCCATCCGGTTCTTCCCCGAGCCCGACGGCACTCCGGCGAGCCATCCCCGTCGCCCTGGGCTTCCTCCTCCTTCTCCGAGCGTCTCCTCGAGCTCATGGTGAGCAGGCGCTCCCCGCCGTACTCTTTCCCCTCTCCCTCTCCCTCTAGAGCGTGGCGGCGCCGTGCTCCTTTCCGGCCGTCGCGTCGCCGTCGTCGCCGATTGCCTTCCGGCGCCTCCCCGGAAACGAAACCACCTCTGTTCGGTCGCCCGCGTCGAGAGGAACTCGTGGTTGCCTTCGGATCGATGAACGGTAGACAGGCTCGCCGGATTTTGGCCTCACCGGAGACATCCCCGCCGGCGTGACGTCGTGGTGACGCGTGCGCGATGTCATGCCTCCCTTGACCGCGCGCAAGAGAGTCAAACCCGCCCGTGGGGCCGGGCCTTGCTTGCGTGGCTGCCCGCGTGGCCCCTGGCCCGCGAGTCAGCGTCTGCTGCTAGCTTCCCCCGCGGTAAATCTGGTTTTGGCCGGCCCAACAACTGGATCTGGCCCATCCCTAGTTCTTTTTCCAAATTAATTTTTACAGAAACATTGCAGTTTACTTTTGGCTCTAAATAAATATCTAAAAGATGATTTTGACCAAGACAAAAATCACAGTGGTACCTAAACAAAATATAAACCACCTCCAACTTGTAGATCTACTTTTGGATGAACATTTTTGAAATTAAAAATGATTTGGCAACAGGTACCAGAAACACCAAAATGAGCACCATTTTTATTTTACAACTCAGAATGAAGTGAGGCCAATTGCATTGGAAAGCCCTTGAAATTTCCTAACAGGAGCATTTAACCTCGTTTCCAAATTCATTGTATTTTTTAAATGGCATGCAATTTGGTAAAACAACAGAGAGCACTTTGGTGATTTTTATAAAATAATTAAAAATGATTTTTGATGCAAACTCAATTGGATGGTCTTGTATGTGTTTAGGACTATCCAAACCTAGAAGGGTTTAATTTTTAGAGCATCATATAAATTTTGGTGGACAGATCTTTGTTTCACCTGTTTCTGCCATTTTGGCATTTTAGCTATTTAAATTGTGTGAACATATTTTTGTGTTGCAATAATGTTTTCTAGCATGTATAAGTTGTGTGAACTTGTTTTCTAAGTGTTAGTTAACTATTTTAGCATGTTAGATTGTGTGGACTTGAGTTGAGAAGAAATATGATTTATGGGAATAGAATATGTTTTATCTCTAGTTTATTACTTGCATATAATTTTTGATTGATTATTTTGTGTGCAAGTGATTGAATTGTTGTGTTGAGATATTGGATCCAGTACCATATTGGTACTGATTTGGTGTTGTTATCACCTCTGCTAGATTGCATTTGAGTTGGTATAAACGCATGAGTAGCTTAATCATTACTATGAGAATGTTATGGAAAATTTCTCTCATGTGTAGAATTTTTAGCACAATATTTGTGGTTGAGTAGCCACATATTTTTAGGTTGTATTCATAGGACCAGTAGCATTTTGATAAGGTTTTTATGAGTACTTGACCCCTAAAGTTTTCACTTGTGTGGAAATAATAGCATGAGTAGCATTGCCTTGCTTATTTTTGCACCCTATTATTTTCTGCTAGTATTGTTATTGCACTAGGTGCTAGTTTAGGTTTTTGCTAATTGTTGTCAAGTGTGACCCGAGGCTTTGTGACCTCTTAATGCTTTGTTATGCTAGTGGAACACCCACTGGTTTCATTGCATTTTTGGTGGAAGCATTATTTCCCCAAACTAGATGCATTTCTCTTATGTAGTTTCATAACTAATGAGTGCCTAGTATTTTTGCTTTGGGAATTTTTGTGCTAAACAAAAATGGGTATGCTTCTGTTTGTAAGTGGTTGTAATCATGTGTGGCTTTATAGGAAAAATCCATCTTTGGAGCGTTGATTGATTCCTCTAGTAATGCCCTTTTTATTTACTACTAGTATGTAGGAGTTGCCCTGCAAATTGATGCATTGTTTTGTTAAATGGGATATTTTTGCTATAGAAAGTATAGATGTTTTTCACTCCTGTTTTTGTGACATGGACCCTCTGGTTGTATTTCCATTACTTTCTTGAAATACATCCATTGATTCTTCATGTGTGAGTAGTACTAGTTTCCTTAGCAGTTTTTGTGTTGAATTATTTTTCCTGCCAACTTGTGTTTGGTAGATGTTTGTGTATCCTTGCATGAGGACATGTTTTCATTCCCATTATGATAACATGGTTCCTTGTTTGCATTTTAGTACTTTATTTATTATGCTTGCTTGCATAGCAAATTTTTAGTAGAAACATGTCTATAAGGATTCCTCCTTTTTAGTCATTGTTTCTATTGTTCTCACTATGAGAACTTGTGTGTTTTGTGATGAGTCTATTACCTTGTTACATTTGTGTAGGCTCACTGATTTGTAAAAGTAACTTTTGCAAATCATGTGTCTTAATTATTCTTGATGAGAATTTAGGCTTAGCAGATTAGCTACCTTGTTCTTTTTGTGGTGTGGTTGATAGACCCATTGCCATGCTTATTGTTGTGCATGTTTTATACACTTTTAGTAGTCTCACCCTTGTGAAACTAAGTGTATTTTGAGCTTATTAATATCTTGGTATGAGAGTGGCACACCCACTGAATCCATGATATTAAGGTTGTGAGATATGTTCCTCCAACCTTGAGCTGTCTTATTAAATGGCATTCCTGTCAAGTGTGTCTGTTTGATTGTTTGCCTAAGTTAATAATTGAGTGATTGGTTATTATTAGATTTCCTTGCTGTATGTATGGTTATGCATTGTTGCTTGCCTTGATTGGTTCTGAATGTGTGTCCTTTATTCCTTTTACGGCGTTAGAAAACGAAGAGGAAGGAAGTGTCGGGAAGCTCTGTTTCAAGTTCCAGTCATTCCAAAAACCAGGGACACAAGGAGATACCAGGCAAGCATCCTGATTGCTTGCTGATACAATACTTACCATTATATATCATGCATGTTTTACCTCTGAAGTTTTACAAAAGCTTGATTATCAAAAACTATTTTTGATGTGGAATTTACTACTATACTATATTATAGGTTACTATCATGCCAGTAGTTAAACTTGGTAATACCAAGCCCATAAGCCACCGTATGGTATTTATTACCATCAAATATACTAGTCCCTAAGTGGACATACTAAAATTGTGATTCTACAAAACAAAGGCTTTACGGAAAAACTCGGAGAAAAGGCGGATCCTTGTTCTCCGGAGGAATGTGGAAGTGGTCATTTTTGAGAAAGTGGTGTTTTCAAAAATGACACATAACCTAGTCTTCGCCGGACAACCTTTACCGTACTGCCACCCTACCCCAACATGGGCAAGGGGCTTAACTTGAAGTTTGTTCTTATTAGTGTGTGCTATCTCAATGTGCTATAGGGGATGCGATCCTCTGAACCGAATGTCGTGGAGACATATAAAGTGTGGGATTAATTTTCCCTCCGGATGCATCAGTTGAGGCATCCTGGCTTGGCGGGGATTAGCTCGGTGCCGGGGATGTGGTAAAACCCAACTGAGAGATAGGCATATTCTAGCTTGAACATAGTGGATGGTTATGATCAGATACCTGATGTTTACATACTGTTGTTACAGTCCGTGATTGTTCACGGGAGGTGTACTGGATCTGGTGGATGTGTACACCTCTGCAGAGTACAACTTTTTCGAAGAAGCCGCGTCCTCGGATATGGACAGTTGAATGGCCATGTAGCTAGCATTGTGTCAATGTTTTCAAAAAGAAAGTTTTTGAAAGGGAAATTTTGGAAAGGAAGTGTTGAACTTGTGAAGTTCGGAAAGGAATGGAAACTTATACCGTGGAGGTATCGTCGATGATGAAAAGCCAGATGATGTTATACAAAACAAAAGGTTTTGCAAAGAAAACCTTTTCTACTCTAAGCAAGAATTCTGGAAACTGATTCCAAGAAGTTTTGCAAAGAGAAAATATTCTTTAACAAAGTTTTACAAAAACTCTTGTACATGTGATATCTACAAGAGAAATAAAACTATATTATTTTCTTCTGAAGTATCTTCTTCAACAAAGATACAGAATAACCTGACTGCAACTATGGTGTCATCATATATGAACACCATTGATAGTGAACCATATTTATAGCCTACCTATTCCACCATATAAGCATACTTGCATGTTGGTAAGTGACATGATGGATGTCTTGCTGAGTACATTCAAATGTACTCATTATGGTTTCGCCCCTGGTATCTACTTATCAGATTTGGAGAAGGAGCCTCCAAAGGATACCTATGAAGAGAAGTACGGAGTTGACGGCTATGCGAACTAGGATCGTCTCCGGGTCAGCAGCCTGTAGGTTAAGGCGTGACTTGGGCTCAACTACGTTGTGTTTTGATTGTCTTCCGCTGTGTTTGTTAAGTAGCCTGCCCTTTGTGGCAGCTGTGCTAGACTTGATCGTGTGATCATTTTTGTAATACCTTTATGTATTCGTGTAATGGATGATGTATATCTGTGTGCCAACTGTGTATGTTGTTCACGACTGATCTTTCTGGGATCGTGAATGTATGCATACGTAGGGTTTCAGACTGCCGGTCTGGGGTCCTTACATGGGGTTGCTTCTTCCGGCGAGACCACGCCGGTGCACGCGGCGGTCCGTGATGTCTCTTCGGAGATAGATCGGAACAAGATGATGAGCGGGGACGGAGAAGATGGCCCATCCCACGCCGTCGTGCCATCTGACCTCGAGGCGGCGTACAAGGAGATTGAGGACAGGTACGACGAAGCAGCTGAATACGCCATGTGGGGGCACGTCTCCCCTAAGCTGATCACCGCTCGGACCGCCGCGCCGACCGCTGCGCCGACTGCCGCGCTGACGGAGGTACATCCCTCTTACAAAACTAGATCTAGTTTTAGTGAACTTGCTATGGTTTGTCTGTGATATCCAGGGTTCCTAGCGGTAGTACAAGCTCGAATCAACCATTGTTTCTATGTTCAACTACCCTCGAGTTCTCGTGATTTGGGTATGAACTGAACTGAAACATTCCTTCAATTGCACATGAATCTACTGTTCTTTCTATCTTAAACTGCCGACGAGTTTTAGTACCCAAATTGTTTAGTAATATCCGGGCTTTGGTAATTTGGGTATGAACAGAACCATCCCTTGAACTAAATGAGTAGCAGATAAACAAGTCTTCGTACATATAAACAATTGCATATCAATTCATAGATTGCTACAATTGCATATCAATTTTTATTTGGAAGATATAGCGGCCTTGTATAGATAGAAATTGTATTTTTGATAGTGCCCTTGTATTCACATACAGTGGGAGTAGACCGATTTTGCTTGCTAAATTTGTTATTTTATTCCTCAAGAGTTCTTTACATTTTTTCAAATGCCATTTTATAGCTCTAGATGTAATAATTTTAACTGCAACTTAATATGTCATGTTGTAATAATTGTATCCCAATTTGTGGTGTTACAATCTTTTTTGGGTTGCAATGATCTTCACATTATTTCAACTTCAATTTCATATCTCATTTTGTAATAATTGTACACTCTGTACTTTATTTTAATATAAAATTCAGTGAATATAGCTTGGGTAATTAGATCCGCAAGGTTTTAATTATCTGATTTTGTTATGAAATACTGGACTAAGGATAGGTTGTACATTTCATATCCATTCAACTGTTGGAGTAGCAGATAAACATGTCTTCGTACATGCCTTCAATTGCATATCAATTCATAGACAACTTCAATTGCATATCATTGTACATATCATGTATCTTTGATGGAACACAGCCTAATTATTGCGCAATTCTCCCAAAAACAAAATTGTACTAATGATTATCTGTACTGATCAAACTAGGTGTTTCAGAATTTAGTGATGTGGGTAATTCATGGAAGGATTCTAATCTACTCATGTACAAATGGGATTCAATTCTTTTTGTGGTTATTCACATGTAATATACGTAGCATATCTACCGGTCCTGGTACTCATTGTGTCGTGTGTTAATCATTCGTGTAATATACGTAGCTGAGATAGCTAGCAAAAAATTTGTGAGTCTGATCTCTATTAGTTATGGACGTGTGTTTCTTTTATCAAGTACCTACATGCAATTTCGATACTTGAAGGGTACCATTCTGAAACTATGAGTGCATGTTCAGTTATTTGCAGTACAGGACTATTGTTTCAATGTCCACTTATAGGGAAAGTACAAATAGCTACTCTTGTAGGATATATATCTAATTATAGTAAGTCCAATTTACTAAACATGCTCTTATTTAGGTGATCCCCTGCTACATCAGAACTTATTTTCTAAACATGCATGTTGTTCTCCTATTGGAGAACACAAGTTGTCAAGCAACACTGAAAACCAATGAAGGTTTCTCATTCATTGTTGAGCTTACCAGCATTGATGGGATAACCTTTTTGAATGGAGAATATTGGAAAGAATTTAGTAGAGTTTACAAATTAAAGGTTGGTGCGGAGCTAATATTCAAAACTGACACACGTCGAGGCCAAACTGAGGTCATAATTGGAAATGACCCAATCATCCATCCATGTAAGTTCTTACTTAATTCAAAAAAATATGTTGTGCACATAAACATGATATATTACTTGGTTGCGGCATGTGTACTCCACTTATATCAGGCGTATTAAATTTTTACAGCATACTACCAGATGTCCCCTGAGAGGCGTCACATTGTCGACTCACTCTCTAGCACTGATGGGACCATGATTAACTGGAGGATGATGGAGACGGTGATCGACGTTGTTGAAAACTTGGATTACACTGTTCTGTTCCACAGAGCTGGAGAGTATGAGGAAGCAGAACTGGTTATCGGAGTGCTGCATACTCTGAATTGGAAAAACAGCTAGAACTTCAATAAACACGTGGTAAATCTTTAAGAACACATCTTCTCTTATGTGCAAAGTAATACGTGTACACTTGTCCTATTTTCCTTTCTTTTAACATGATTATTTTCCGCTAGCTTTTCTCTTGACTTTAAGTCTTTGCATGCAACAAAAAATCCCAAGCCGTCTGATTCCTGCACATATGGAAAGAAATGGTACCATCACTATTGTTTGCTACCCGAAAACTGAGGTGACATCGACATATTCAATTTCTGAGCTTGATGGTCGCTTGTGCGTCAGCGGGTGGAAAGAGTTCATGGCGAAGAAAAAGTCATCTCAAGCAGGGTGACAAGATGATGTTCTTGCTATACCAGGGCACTGAAGGGCTTTACTTGTTTTCTACCCATGTCCCTGAAATTGGTCTGTAATAGGAATGCAGTGATGATGGTTTCTGTGTGCAACTATATGCATGCAGCCTCGTTGCTACAATAAAAAACCGTGTTAAGACTATATTAGATTGCCGAATTCTCACACAATTTAAAAGTTATGTTTTTTTAGTTTTACTACTTGCATGATGTCATTTTGTTTTTTATGCTGAGCTTTACCATTTTTGCTTTACTTTATTAAATTTTACGACTCATATAAATGTAAACAAGGGTTCAAACCATGCATGCTCAATGGAAAAAATATCTAGTGATACTAGCCCCTTGTTCTCCCATGCTACCATTTTAAAAAATCAACTATAGATATTTCATAAAATTCCGGAAAAAACTATTAATGTTCCCAAAGAATCTGTCTACATCATGTTAGAAAAATTCAGGTCCAAATTCGACCTACACATTGAGAAACAAAAAGTACAAATCAGCAAAAATGCACTATATATTCACATTTGGATTTGTCTTTTTGGTTAGTCAATATTACTTTCGTATCTGGACATAAATTATTACACATTGTAGAAACTTTTCATATGAACACTCATGTTTTTTCCAATATTTTTTTGAAGCACCCAAACTTCATTTATTTGAAACAGTACCATGGGAGCATGCAAGAGGGCTAGTATCACATGATATTCTCCCCATGCTCTAGCGAAATAGGCCGAATCACCGCTATATTAATATAGCAACCACCCAGTACAACAGTTTTGATACAACACCGGCTGAGGCGACAACCAATAAACGCCAAAGAAGAAAAGAAATGGAGACAAAAGCGGATCGACGAAACGATAAGGACCTGCAACCGCTGCGCCCACCTACAAACTACCACCATGCTTCTAGCACCGGGACGTCAAGTACCAACCAACAAGGATAGTCGCGCTTCTAGGGTTTCCGCCGTCACATCGGGGCGGCGGATGCAGGGTAGACAAGATGCCCTTCATGAAGGGTGGATGCCACCCGATAGCGACACCTCTCTAATGGCGGTACTCTGACAGGGATTTCTCCCAAACACACCCTCACCACCATCCCTGACGATCCGTCTCCTAGGTGCCCCGTAAAGGCGAGCCTCGCAACCACCAGACGAACCGGCCACCAGCATGCGCCACCACGGTGCAACAACATTTAACCAGGATGAGGGAATCAAATGTGGTGGGCACGGTTTATCATTGGCTTTATCATGAAGGACCAATTTATGAAAGAACAAATGTGGAGGCATGGTTCAGATAATGAAATTTTGAGGAAAACCATTTATACTCTAATTTAATCGATTGCTACGCGCACACCAACTGCTACACACACGAACTCGAGTCCTCTCCCTCTCCACCCCCCGATCCTCCACCGCCGCCACGTCTAGCCCTCTCCGCCCCGCCCCCCCCCCCCCCCCCCCGATCCCCCACCACGGCCACGCCTAGCCCTCTCCACGGCACCGACGGACGACCGCGACCACGGGGCCGCCTACACCGACACCGACGGAACAACGCCCCGACAAGTGCCGCCAAAACCGCCACCGTCGTGCTCGCGCCGTCCAGCCATCACGCCGCAGGTAAGTTTCCCCGGTTGTCGTACCTTTGATTGTTAGGTTTAGATGTAGATTGAGTTATATGTTAGATGATTATTGTTATTTTAGATGTAGATTGACTTAGAAATTAGATTTTCATTGATAGATTTTAGTTTATTCAGCCACAAAAATTAGATGTGCATTGTTAGAGTTAAGTTAATTTTTAATTGGAAAATGGTTAGATGTGTATCTGAATTCAGTGTATGCAACGAACCACCACAGGCATCGGATGTATGTGAACAGTGTGGCTAAAAGGAGTGCATGAACAAGAAATTTACCATTGTTCTACCAGAGGGGTTTGAAAACAGATTGGTATACTTTCGGTCAATCTACTTTTTGAAAACTGACAAAAAATTTGTACTAAAATGTGTACTTATTTTTTTTACAGATCATACCTTGCAGATACAGGCGTGACTTTTTGGATCATATTCATGTTGCAATTTGGGACCACCCTAGAACTCTCGATGTGAACTTTGTGAGCTTGAGAGTGCCAGACCACCAGCACACAGTTCTTGTCACAAATGAGGATGGAAAAACATACTTCAGTGGTCAGCAATGGGGTCATCTTGTGGAACGCTACGAGATGGATCCAACAGGGAGATTGACATTCTATCTCGATGAAGGTGATGTGTGCACCTACTTCCTCTATGATCGCCCTGACGATGCTGAAGACACCGAAGATGATGTTCCCATAGCTCCCTACTGAGGATACAGATGTTGTCATTATTCAGTCAGATGATGAGTAGGTATCGTGGTTGTAGCTGAGAGTTCTATCTTTATGCGAACTTTTAGATTATATGTTAATGTTGAGTACTATCTGGTTGAATCTATGATTGTTTATGCAAACTTTTTTAATAGTTGTTATGTTACGTCATAATTGAATACCATTTGTGTGATTCTAGTCAATATTACATACCCTTTTTATTTACCGATTTCTATAGGATAGTGATGTGGCCTATGACATCAACGCCAATGATCAGGTAGTTACCTGTGGCGAGTCCATAAACACGTCAGTGGACACCTAGATATTACTGGTGTGTTGTTCGACGTCACTACTTCCATTTATCACCTAGGTAGCAGTGGCGTACGAGTTTCACGCCAGAATTAAAGAAAAGCCACACCACTAACAGGGCTTTTCCTACTAGTGTTGAATATTAACACAACAATGCATTTAAAAATAAATAAATGAATAAATATAATCATAAAATGAAACTAGTAAAACTTAATATAGCATTTATAATACTTGAACGTTATTGCCAAGGCAAAAACATATTGTTCACAAGCCAAAATGGGCTGTGAAGACAAATTGCACAATTTTTAGGCCCATACTCCGGTTGGGCCATTGGGTGAGCGAAAGGGCTACGTATGTCCGCCAGGTCTCCTCCAAACTGCCCTGCCCCCACATGACAACGCCGCCCTATCCGACCTCACGCGACTTCGCCGCCGTATCGGCCCTGAGCGACCGACCAATCCGCCACTATTACCTCGCTGCCATCTTAATTTGATTAGCGTAAACTATAGAACTGCGGCAAACGCTGCTCCGCCGACTTGTACTCAACCGCTGCTTCCGCTGCTCGTCAGACGTAATTACAAGGTTTGTACCAATACTGAAGAAATCCTTGGTTTCCATCCTGCCGGTTCGATGAAGTTAATGGCGATTGCAATTGCTGTCAGATAGACTAGCTCCTAGTGTTCACATATGCGTGTATGTTTTATCAGTTTCAGGTGTAAGTGTTAGTTTAATATTCATAGCAATGTCAAGGTTTCAGGTACGAACTAAGTTTTATATTTTCATAGCCATGTCAGTTTAAGGTGTAAGTGTTAGTTGAAATCGAACGCTGTGTTGTGAAGTAATGTATAGTGTAATCCCTTACAATTCTTACTGACTTGAAAGACCATTATGCATGTCTCTCTGATGTATGTGTTGTTTTGAAATACTTACGTGTGAACTAATGATGCTCCTTTTTTTTACAAGATCGGCTATACGGAGATAACGCAAAATGTCACAAGACAAGAGCTGGATGGATAAGGATAGAGATTCTGTGGAGTGGCAAAGTGGCATCGAGAGTTTCTTGGAATTTCGTTTTGATGGTGCTCACCCAGATGCAAGAATCTTTTCCCGGTGTACGAAATGTCTGAATAATTCTCATGAAACTAAAAAGGATGTCCATATGCACTTGCTTAAGAATGGGATGGATCCGTCCTACAAAAAATTGGGTATACCATGGTGAATCCGAGGAGGACAAGATGGCTGAAGATTCCGAAGATGAAGACGCTGCAGATGGTGGTGAAGGGGTATGTGACATGCTCCAAACTCCCATAAGGTCCACAAAAGTGGGAAGTATTGCAGGAGACACGAGCGGTGATGGAATGAAACAGGAGCCAAACGATTGGAAGAGGGAAAAACATCGTTGTACCCAGGTTGTGAGGAGGTCACAAAGATATCTTTCATTGTGAAGCTATACCAAATCAAGTGTGTTTCTGGGATGACCAACAGAGCATGTGACTTAATGATGCGGATGTTCACGGCGTTGCTGCCAAAGGGTCACTGCATTCCTACTAATCTCGCACAAGTAAGTAAGGTCATTCGAGAGTTTGGACTGGATTACAAGAAGATACACGCGTGCTATAATGATTGTGTGCTATTCCGTAATGAGTATGCTGATGCCCAAGAATGCCATGTCTGTCATACGTCTCGATGGAAATCTAGTCCAGCCATAGACAAAGCTGATTCATCGATCCGTAAATCAAAGAAGCAAGTGCCACGGAAAGTACTATGGTATTTCCCACTCATTCCAGGACTGCAAACGTTGTACATGACAGAAGATATGTCAACTGATATGAAATGGCATAAGGAGAAACGTACAGATGATGACATAATGAGGCATCCTGCAGATTCGAAAGCCTGGAAACGCCTTGATGATAAATATAGTCAGAAAGACTTCGCACAAGATGCTCGTAGTGTTTGGCTTGACCTTGCTTCGGATGGATTCAACCCCTTTTTGGGCTCATGAGTATATCACACACTACATGGCCTGTCATTCTGATCCCATATAACCTGCCACCATGGATGTGTATGAAACAAGAGAACTGGATAATGTCAATGATTATTCCAGGACCAAAGTCAGCAGGAAATAACATTGATGTGTACTTGCAGCCTTTGATTGATGAACTGTTAGTTCTATGGGAGGATGGTGTTGAAGCATATGATGCTGCAACTAAAGAAAATTTCACGTTATATGCATGTGTGTTGTGGACCATCAATGACTACCCGGCTTACGCAATGCTGAGTGGTTGGAGCATAAAAGGTAAGCTAGCATGCCCTTACTGCCACAAGCATACAGAGTTTTTATGGATCCAGTTTGGTAGAAAGCATTGCTACATGGAACACCGACGTTTTCTGCGGAAAAACGACAAATGGCGTCGAAACAAGGTTATGTTCAACAACAAGACAGAAAATAGAGAAGCCCCGGTGCCACTTACAGGCAGTGAAGTTCTAAAGGAGCTTGATAGCATTCAGCATGACCCGTTTGGACGGTCAAATAAGAGAAAGCGACCGGAAACTAATCCCTGGCACAATTGGCGGAAGAAAAGTGTGTTCTTCCAGCTCCCGTATTGGAAGCACTTGCTCGTGAGGCACAATTTGGATGTTATGCACATCGAGAAGAGCATTTGTGACAGCATTCTGGGTACTTTGCTTGAGATGGATGGGAAAACAAAGGATGGTACGAAGGCTCGCCTTGATTTGGAGTTCTTGAAAAGTAGGGAGGATCAGCATGCAAAGCTCGCCGGTAAGGATAAGTACACAATGAATAAAGGCGTGTATGCTTTAAAAAAAGGAAGAGAAGATAATGTTCCTCAGGTTTCTGCAGAGCATACGGATGCCTGATGGCTATGCTTCACACATTAAGCGATGTGTGGTCCTCGAGAAGTGCAAGTTTAGTGGACTCAAAACTGATGACAGCCATGTTATATTACAGAAACTTCTTCCTATTGCGTTGCGCAAGCATCTTCCAGAGAGTGTCCTTACCCCATTACTTCAACTTAGTAAATTCTTTTCTGATTTATGCTCCAAGGAGTTAAGGGATGACGATCTGGTTAATTTGGCCAACCAAATTCCAGAAATTCTATGTCAGCTAGAGATGATCTATCCACCATCTTTCTTTGATATTATGATGCATCTCCCAATTTATCTAGCTCAAGAAGCATGGTTGGCAGGGCCTATACAGTACAGATGGATGTATCCGATTGAGAGCTACCTGCGTACGTTGAAGGGATATGTACGTAACAAGGCTCATCCAGAAGGTTCAATTGCAGAGGGGTACATACTTGAAGAGTGCATGACGTTCTGCAGTCGATTCGTTCAAGGCTCGCCTACAAAAATAGGTCAGTCCGAACACCATGCAGATGGAGCTACAGATGAAGCACCAACAGGGATTAGCATAATGAGTGCAGTTGATTACTCCAAGAAAGGTTTTGCTCGTGAATTAGTGTCTTTGGAAGCTCTTAATCAAATGAGGCACTACATAATAACAAACTGCGAGGAAACAGAGCCATGGATTCAGTTAGGATAGTTATATATTTGTTTCATATCATGATATGCATTAATACTTTGGTGATGAAGTAACCATATATCATTTCTTTTTTAAGGGAACATATTGACGAGATCAAAAAGAACAATTTTCCTAATCCTACAAAGAAACACAAGGAAGATTTTGTTGGCTGGTTCGAAAGACGGGTAAGTTACTTTAGCATTTTCAGAAATGTTTCTCGTAATAAAAAACAATGGTGTATAGTACACTCACACATATTCTATTCCATGAAACAGATCACACAACTCGATAAAGATGGGAAGGTCAGTTGTCTGTTGTATACACTAGCTAAAGGGCCTGATCAAATTGCTCGTGTGTTCAACCGTACAGTACTGAATGGATATTACTTTCGTAATACCTATATAGAGCATGACTTGAGTACCCAAAATAGTGGCGTCGTAGTCAATGTGCAAGAAAGCATCGGCAGTACAGATTATTATGGAGTGATAAAGAAAATCATATTTCTTGACTTTCCTCCTGATAAGGAGGTTGTTCTATTGCAGTGTGACTGGTTCGACGTGCCTCCTGCCAATCGAAATCAGAGTAAGGGGTATAAGAGGGATAAATATGGAATTATTGACCTTGACACTAGTGTACACCGATTCACGGAAGACCCTTACATTCTAGGCATCCAAGGTGCACAGGTTTTCTACGTGAGAGATGTGAAGAGCCCTAATTGGGCAAGTGCTATAAAAATGAATCCACGCAATTTGTTTGCTCCTTCGGTTTTAAATGGTGCAGACCTTGATGATCTTGCAGAAGGAGTTGAACGTGGTGATGCAGATGTACAGGATGTCGTCGATGCAGGAATTACAGTTCCAGAATTTACTGTACCTCACGAGATGACTAGTTGGTGCAGAAATGATGATGAGGGAACCATCGTTGATGTTTCAGTCATAAATAATTTAAGACCTGCTAAGTTTGACGAGGAGCAAGTCGAATATGATGCTGATACAGATGATGTGAGGCTTACATAAATGATGGTCATGTTGCTCCTTTGGTACAAGATGAATTGGATGATGACCATGGATTCTTTGTGTAGGTTGTCTCTGGACTGTTTGGCTTAAATGTTTTGCCATGAACATGGACGAAAGATCGTGTAATAATTTAATTTAAGTTTAAATTCTCCAAAGTTTCGGTGTTTAGAAATTTTGAATTTCCATGCTAAATGTACTAGTGAAATTGCGTCTTATATGAGTTCTTCATTGATTATTAAGTACTGTCACTTGTTGCAACATTAGTAAAATGCTAAGTGCTGCAGAAATTCAGTTGTGTGGACCTACAGAGGTTCTGCTTGTTGATATACTCCCTCCGTATCAAAATATAAGATGTTTTAGCATTTTGTAGATATAATGTATGTAGACATGTTTTAGTGTGTAGATTCATATGTATCTTACACTAAAACATGTCTAGGTACATATTGTCTAGGAAATGCTAAAACATCTTATATTTTGATACGGAGGGAGTACTTACTAAATAACTCTAACAGTATTTCAGTAATATGTCTGTGCTCTACTGGCTATGTTGCCTTGCCTAAAACTGTGAGATCATTTGTTCGATCATCTTTTAACAAAAAAATTATCATCATATTTATTTGTTTCTCCAGCTGACTGGTGCTACCATCATAATTTGTCCAAAAGAAAAATTACGGTGACAGAAGTGAAGATACTGGACCATATATGAACATATCTCCCAAATAAATTTCAGCTATACTCGGGTTTATCGTTGCAAACAATATTTAAAAAAATAATGTGCTCACCAAACTGAGATACTGGACCAAAAATGAATTGTATTCCTAGGAAAATTGCAATAGTGATCAAGGGCACGGCCCATGAGGCCTGTTAAGCTAGTCTATGAATGGCTCGTTGCAAAATAACTTGTTCATTTTTGCAACAGCAGGGTGATTGTTGCTTTACGGTTAACCTATTACCATACGACCCAAATTGTCGCAGTAAATAATAGGTATTGCCGCAGGATAAAATTGAGGCGAAAAACATATGATATTGCCACACGAAAAATTTGGTTGCAATAGTTAGCTATATTTTTGCAACAATATTTGTAACTACCGCAACACAATACAGATGTTGCAATATATGACTGAATATCACCATGAATGCTTATTTCGTTGGAATACCATGTCTCTAAGGCAACAAAATGAGTGCCTCGCGCAACGAAAATGCTGTCGCAAAAACGCGACTGTAGCAGTACAAATCGTGGCAATAGGAGGCCTCTACCACAACAAAACGATAATTTATCGCGACCAAAAAGGGTCGTGGAAATATGAGTGCCCTATCACCACAACCTGAGAGTTCATCGTAATTTGGGATTATATCGCTACGAAAAAACCCGTAGCTATAGATTTCGTTGCAAGAGACTGGTTTTCTTGTAGTAAGGGCACCATTACATAAGCAGCTAAGCTATTACCAAAGCAGAGAAGGAAATATTTTTTGAAGTCCTTTACAGTATCAAGGTGCCATCTGGCTTCTCGTCGAATATAAAGGGGGGTAATAAATATGGAAGATAAAAATTCCAAACCCTGAAGTCTCATGACTGCCACGTGATTATGACGTAGTTGATTCCGATTGCATTGAGGGGGCTTCTACTTGATAAATTTCGAGTACCCATTCTGAAGCTATGTGCATTCCTCAATGCAATATCTCAGAAGGTAATCGATCCAGAAAGTCACGCAAGATTACAGAGGGATGTGATCTATTGTCTTGTTAGTTTTGAGTTGGTGTTCCCACCATCCTTCTTCAACATTATGACGCATCTCCTGGTTCACCTATGTGAAGAGATTTATATTCTCGGTCCGATATTTCTACACAGTATGTTCCCATTTGATAGATTCATGGGAGTCTTGAAGAGATAAGTTCGTAACCATGCTAGGCCAGATGGAAGCATCTTGAAGTGCTATGGAACATAGGGGGTCATTGGATTCTGTGTTGACTATATTTCTGACCTTCAGACGATTGGTGTTCCTGAATCACACTATAGGGGAAAAGGAACGATGGGGAGACTGAGGGGAAAAGGAACAATGGGAAAGAAAACAATGATACCCAGGGACGGGCATTCTTTCACTAAAGCACACTACATATTTCTACAAAATTCCACCTTTCTGGCTTCTTATCTCGAGGAACACAAGAATATTGTATGCTCCAAAAACCCGGGGAAGGATGACTCATGGATCTAACGCAAACACATGGAGACTTTTGGAAGTTGGTTGCAAACACATCTTATAAATGACACCACAGTTGAAGATCAGCTGTACATGTTGGCCGGGTCACCATCTTCGAGTATTGGGACTTTTCAAGGGTAGGAGATAAATGGGAATACATTTTACACGATCGCCCAAGATAAGAAGAGCACCAACCAAAACAGTGGTGTCCGCTTTGATACGACAAACGAGAATGGAAAAAATGAAACATACTACGGTTACATAGAGGAGATATGGGAACTTGACTATGGACCTTCTTTTAAGGTCCCTTTGTTTAATTGCAAATGGGTCAACCTGAATGGAGAAGGGGGTAAAGGTAGACCCGTTGTACGGAATGACAATAGTGGATCTCAACAATATTGGTTACAATGACGAACCATTTGTCCTAGCCAATGATGTGGGTCATGTATTCTATGAGAAGGACATGTCCTCCAGAACAAAAAAAAAGTAAAATAAGCAAACAACTACATCATACGATGAGCCAAAGCGTCACATAGTTCGTTCAGGAAAAAGAAACACCGTGGGAGTCGAGGACAAGAAAGACGTGTCATAAGATTATAATAACTTTTTTGAAATTTCGCCCTTCACAGCGAAAGCTGACCCAACCATCCCATTAAGTAATGAAGATGCTCCATGGTTACGACCGAAGTAATCATAAGCAAGGGACATAGGGTTCATGGACCATCTCAATACGAAGAAAAATCAGAAGACTAGATAGGGATGTTGTTGGTGATTTGTAATAATAAATTTGGAGTACGATAGTTGTATGTTGAAAAAATGTTCACGAAAAAGAAGTTGTATCTATGAATTCAGACGCGCTAAAGTTAGAAATTAGGGATTCAGACGCGATCTGTGTGATTCTTCATGATTGGTGTGATTTAGACACTCGAGAACCACTGATCAAACGTCTAAGAAGAGATAGAAAGAACCACACCCCTGATCCAACCCAAAAATAATAAACTCGTAATATGACAGTTCTGTGGAAAAAGTGTTCACAAAAAAGAGCTATCTCCTCCTTCTAGGGTTTCGGTTGAAATGACGAGTGTTATGGCCAAATACATGGCATAGTTTGTTATAATGGTCCCATATTGCACACAACCATGCATATTGGAAGCATAGACAATGTTGACAAAGGAATTTTTTTTAACTGAATAAAAAAACATTTTTTATTTTTGGAGTGTCAGAAATGGTTTTTTTTTTGTGAAGGACCTACCACAAACATGTTGCAAAACTTTGGGGCTTAATTTTTTGAACATGCTAGGACATGTGATATGCACAAATAAAAAATTTGTTTTCTAAGAAAATATTTTCATCCACCTCTTTTGAAAATCACAAGTTTCTGCCGGTTCAGTTGGAAACGGGACAAATTTGAACTACAGGTGCCTCGTAATTTGATCATGAATTTTGGAAAAAATCATTTTTAGGTACTCAACTACCTATTTCAATAGAGATCCACAATGAGCTGCTGAATATACTACCCCTAGGTACGAACGGTAATGCCCGCCATCTTGACTTTCACCTAAAACGGGCTGAGAAAATTCCAGAAAATTCAAAACACCCTAAATAACGCGAGACTCTCGCCTAGTGTCATTACATATGTCCTAGTATCTACCAAAAATAATAAACTTGGAATACGAAAGCTCTATTGAAAAAGTGTTCACAAAAAAGAGCTATCTCCTCCTAACATTCGAGGGTTTTGGTTGAAATGACGGGTGTTATGGCCAAATACATGGCATAGTTTGTTATAATGAGACAATATTGCACACAAACATGCATCTTGCAAGCACGGACAATGTTGATGAAGGAAGTTTTTTTTTCACTGAATAAAAAAAACCATTTTCCATTTTTGGAGTGTCACAAATGGTTTTTTTTGTGAGGGACCTACAACAAACATGTTGCAAAACTTGGCGGCTTAATTTTGGAACATGCTAGGACATGTGATATGCACAAATAAACATATTTTTTCTAAGAAAATATTTCCATCCACCTCTTTTGAAAATCACAAGTTTCTGGCGATTCAGTTGGAAACGGGGAAATTTGAACTACGGGTGCCTCGTAATTTGCTCATGAATTTCGAAAAAAAATAATTTTTAGGTACTCAACTATCTATTTGAATAGAGATCCACAATGGGCTGCTGAATATACAACCCCTAGGTACGAACGGTAATGCCCGTCGTATTGACATTCTCGTTAAACGGGCTGTGAAAATTCCAGAGAGTTCAAAACAAACCCTAAATAATGCAAGACTTTCTCCTAGTGTCATTACATATGTCCTAGTATCCACAAAAAATAATAAACTTGGAATACGACAGTTCTGTTGAAAAAGTGTTCACAAAAAAGTGATATCTCCTCCTAACATTCTAGGGTTTCTGCTGAAATGACGGGTGTTATGGAGAAATACATGGCATACTTTGTTATAATGAGCCCATATTGCACACAAACAGGCATCTTAGAAGCACGGACAATGTTGACGGAGGAAGTTTTTTTAACTGAATAAAAAAACCCTTTTCCATTTTCGGAGTTTCAGAAATGGTTTTTTTTTTGTGAAGGACCTACCCCAAACATGTTGCAAAACTTGGGGGCTTACTGTTTTGAACGTGCTAGAACATGCGATATGCACAAATAAACAAAAAAAAATCAAAGAAAAGATTTCCATCAACCTCTTTTGAAAATCACAAGTTTCTACCGATTCCGCTAGAAACGGGACAAATTTGAACTACTAGTGCCTCGTAATTTGCTCATGGTACTCAACTTCCTATTTCAATAGAGATCCACAATGAGCTTCTGATTATACAACCCCTAGGTACGAACGGTAATACCCGTCGTCTTGTCTTTCTCATAAAACGGGCTTTGAAAAATCTACATAATTCAAAAAAAAACCTAAATAGCGCGAGACCTTCGCCTAGTGTCATTACATATGTCCTAGTATCCACCAAAAATAATAAACTTGAAATACGACAGTTCTATTGAAAAAGTGTTCAGAAAAAAGAGCTATCTCGTTCTAACATTCTTGGGTTTCGGTTGAAATGACGGGTGTTATGGAGAAATACATGGCATAGTTTGTTATAATGAGAACATATTGCACACAAGAATGCATCTTAGAAGCACGGACAATGTTTACGAAGGAAGTTTTTTTTAAGTGAATAAAAAAACATTTTTCCATTTTCGGAGTGTCGGAAATGGGATTTTTTTGTAAAGGACCTACCACAAACATGTTGCAAAACTTGGGGGCTTAATATTTTGAACGTGCTAGAACATGCAATATGCACAAATAAACAAAAAAAATCGAAGAAAAGATTTCCATCAACCTCTTTTGAAAATCACAAGTTTCTGCCGATTCCGCTGGAAACGGGACAAATTTGAACTACTAGTGCCTCGTAATTTGCTCATGGTACTCAACTTCCTATTTCAATAGAGATCTACAATGAGCTGCTGATTATACAACCCCTAGGTATGAACGGTAATACCCGCCGTCTTGTCTTTCTCATAAAACGGGTTGTGAAAAATCTAGAGAATTCAAAAAAAACCTAAATAGCGCGAGACCTTCGCCTAGTGTGATTACATATGTCCTAGTATACACCAAAAATAATAAACTTGGAATACGATATTCTGTTGAAAAAGTGTTCACAAAAAAGAGATATCTTGTCCTAACATTCTAGGGTTTCGGTTGAAATGACGAGTGTTATGGAGAAATACATGGTATAGTTTGTTATAATGAGCCCATATTGCAGACAAGCATGCATCTTAGAAGCACGGACAATTTTGACGAAGGAAGTTTTTTTTTAACTGAATAAAAAAATTCCCATTTTCGGAGTGTCGGAAATGGGTTTTTTGTGTGAAGGACCTACCACAAACATGTTGCAAAACTTGGGGGCTTCATCTTTTGAACCTGCTAGGACATGTGATATGCACAAATAAACAATTTGTTTCTAAGAAAAGATTTCCATCCACCTCTTTTGAAAATCACAATTTTCTGCCGATTCGGCTGGAAACGGGACAAAATTGAACTACAGGTGCCTCGTAATTTGCTCATGAATTTTGGCAAAATTCATTTTTAGGTACTCAACTACCTATTTCAATAGAGATTCACATAGAGATCCAGCAATTGAGCAACTGGAAGAATAATTTGCACGTTAACTTTATCAAGAAAGGCAAGACTCCTGATTTCTGTAACACCTGGGGTGTTACCTGTTTGTTTGCTTGCATCATATGCATCACATTGCATTGCATCATGTTTGCATTATAACTGAAAATTTCAAAAAAAAAACAATTTCAACTTTCACCCTTGCTCAAAAAATTTCCAACTTCAAACCATTAATTCAAGCAATTATTCCAAATCTTTTCCAATTCAAACCAAGTTTTCAAATTAGTACCCTTTGAAACCTTAAGGTTCACCACTATCTTTTTGCCCTCTTAAAAGTCACTTTGAAACTTAGGGATAACCCTATTAAAAAGTGTTGTTTGAAATAAGGTTTTATTAATATCAAAATCCCTCTATGTTGATTTCAAATACAAACTATTATTTTAAAAATAAATTTTTGAAATCCAAAGTTGGAATATGGTTTCTAAATTCCTAACTAGCCTAACCTAATTTTTCTGAAATTTTTGCTAAATAAAACCTTAACAGTTTTAATCCAAAACTGTTTCAGAAAAAAATAAAACAAGAGAAATTAATAAAACGCAGCTAACTACCGCGCGCAGCAGCACCTACCTGGCCCAAGCCCACCTACGCCCCTAGCGCGCGCAGCCCAGCCCCTCTCTCCGCAGCGTACCGATTCACCCGCGCCAAGATTCGTGCCGCCCACCTTTCCTCCTTCGTCACCCCGTACGGCACCGAATCGAGCGGAGCCACCGCGCCCCCCGCAGCGACGCCGGCGGCCGTCCCGTCGCCCAGCTGCCTTTAAGTAGCCCCCCTACCCTGGAAGAAACCCTAGCCTAGGTTTCCTCCCTCCTCCTTCGCGATTGCCGCCGCTCCCTCTCTCTCTGCTCGCTTTTGCTTCCTCTGAAAACACTCACCGGAGGGGAACTTCTCTGAACACCGGCGAGCCCCGCCGCGATCATCCACCGCCACCTCTGTTAGCCACCAGAAACGAGCTCGCCACCTTCCACTCTCCCTCCTGGACACCAGCTGTGGGCACGAAGAAGGCCGCAACTGCGCCGCCGTCCGCGGGTCTGACGCCGTCGAGCCTATCGGCGAGCCTCTGAACTTTCCGGTGGCGCCGCCACCTCCTAGCCCCGCGTAGCTGTCCGTCCGCGGGAATCGAGTCGCCACCGTTCCCTCTCCCCGTTGGACACCGCAGGGGAGCCATCCATCGCCGGGAGCAGCGCCGCCGTCCACTTCTCCACCGCTGCTGACGCCGACGAGGACGTCATCGAACCTCTGCTTCCTGCTACAGCCGCGGTGAGCCACCGTACCGACTCCTCCTCCTCTCTGTTACCATCTACTCGCATCCATCTGCACCACCCACGCAAGCAATTGCTCGAGATCAGCGTGGTTTCGCTCCGGCGAGGTGCTGTCTGACGGCGAGCAAGCATTTGTTCGTCAGAAAGTTCAGAGTTTTTAACTGAACCTCAACCTGCAACCTACCCCTCTACTGTCAACATAACGCATCGTACCGCAGTGGTTCTGAATTTGTGCGCGCAGCTCGTGGTGGCGGGTTCGAACCCCCTCGAGCACAAACCTTTTTGTGCAACTTGTTCCGCAGCGTGGCTGGCCCGCTGTCAGTGACCTCTGTGGCCACGCGGCGTTGCGCAGCGCCACGGTGGCAGCTGGCCCACTGCGCAGTGACTGCGTGTAGAGGGCTGCTGTGTAACATTTGGATTTCTGCGAATTTCCAACATTTCCAATTCCTTTTTAAATAAACAGATTTGAATAGAAACTTCTAAATTCAATATCTTTTGTTTTATAAACCCAATAAACACAAACTTTATATCTATTCTGATCCAAATTTCATAATCTTTCCAAATAACTTATTTGTGTTCTGTTTTGAATTTTCAAAATGCAATTTAAATTCAAATTCAAATAATTCAAATTCCATTTGTAATAATTCATAAATAATTCATTGTTATTCCAAATAATGCAAATAAAATATGTTTTCCATACCATTTCATCTCACCTTTTCAAATATAATTTTTGTTTTCTGGTTTGAATAATTAAAATTTCCTAAACCATTTAAATCTTGTTTAATTCAATTAAAAATTGTTTAATATTGTTTAATTCATAATTAAATAATCCAAAGTCCAATTTCAAAATGTGAAACATGTAATCCAACTAAAATTTGATAACCTTTTCAAATATCAACTTTGTTGTTTGGTTTGACCAACTTAACTTGATGATAACAACCACTACTTGTTTAACACCATTAAGTAACAATAATTTCCAAACTTGATAAATGTTTTCTAAACTTGTTAACCATCCTTCCACTTGCATTTAATATTGTTATATTCTTGTTCTTCATCATGCATGCATCATTCTAACTCACTTACACATGATGCTTAGTGTTAGAACAATTAATTCAACTATAAGGCATGGGTTTTCCATATGCAATCTTTGCATATGGAATCCATTTAAACTTGTGTATCTTATCCACTAGCCTACTTTGGTGCATCTATTAAACATGTCATGCATCCATCTCTTGATCATGCTGGATCTTTTGCCGTAGTAGTAATTGTTGCATCCCGGTGTTTGTTCGAGGTTCATTGCTTCTTCTCGGATAGGACGTTGAGATGATGTGAGCAACGACAAGTTCTGCTACCTTGCGGGATCTCAGGCAAGTATACTCACTTGCATGCCATATGGCTGCCTTTCATCACTTGTTACCGATTCTTTCCGTTGATTCTTTTCTGCTAGCCTTAGTAGTAGTTGTTTCTGTTACGAACCTATCACATGAATCCTTTAACCCTGATATTGCCTCACCCCCACTCCTATAACCTTTGCTTGAGCCTGTGTCTTACTATCTTGCTTAGGTTGTTTTGCTCGAGTCTGTTACCCGTTACTTTCTGTTATTACTTAATTATGTTCTGGGGCCTCGATGTTAATCAATCAAACCTGTTAATTGCTAATGGTAATAATAATAATTTGATGATAAGGCACCGGCGGGAGGCCCTTTGAGGTTTTGAGGCCCGCTAGTGTCGACCCTAATAGGAAAAGGGTCTTGTCTACCGATCCATGATGAGCGCACTACCCGCATTTGGGGAGTATGGGCTCCCCCTCAGTTTGACCCGATTCGCATCTCGTCCAAATCGCCTCATTTAGTTCGGGTTTTCCATTTGCTGCATGCATGATCTTGCGAGCCCTTGGTACCCGGGTGGAACTTTCGTAGTCGGCATATAGGGGGACACGTTCTTAGAGTGCTATGAGGGTCCATTTTCTTCTGGGCTCGATTAGCCGTGCGCCCAAGGTTCTTTGGGCTTGATGCGAAGAAGGGTTGGATTGTGTTGAGTGCCCCGCTTGGTGGGAGGCATTCCATCTGGCGGGATATTCATGAGTGTGGTTACTATGGTGCACCCCTGCAGGGTAAATCTTCTCGAGAAGCCGTGTTTTCCGCGGTTATGGATTACTTGGTGAAAGTACTGGCTAACAAGTACTCAGGACAACTTAAACATAATGATCAACCATGGTATACCCACTGATTAACAACTTGACTAGTAACAGGTTTATTCACACAATAACTTGATTCACCGTTAATACAACTGTGTGAGTTATCCTCGGATTGCTTCTTTGGGCTAAAGGGGCGAGGTCCAGGATGGGTTTGTTTGGATTTACTTTCAGTTGGTTACAATCCTCGATCTTATCCCCTTTCTGATAGTTGGAAGTAATAGAATCTCTGTAGTTGGTTAGTGCAGCCTGTTGTCGCTCATTTGCAATAACCCCTTCCTTTCCGTTGATCCTAAAGTATTTGTATCTTGTGATGACTGGCTACGCCGGTAACTTGTGAGTATGGGTTTTATCCCCCTTGCCAGTACTTAACCGTACTGACCCACGAATCTCTTTCGTGGCTGCAAATTCCAACTTGCAGTCAACAGGTTTGAAGTCTGACGACGTTAGCTTGGGAATCCCTCCGGCTTGGCCTGGGCAGGGATTGGACGCCTTCGGTTATCTTCAGGACTCTTAGTCCAATTTGGATCTTGTCCGTAGACGGACGTCTGTTTCTTCCGCTGTTATTTGGATCTTTGTATTGTATCAGTTGTAACCCTGGCTCGTTTGAGTCATCTTGTATCTATCTGCTTCTGTTGTAATTGTGGATTATTCGTGAACTATTGTAATGTTATCATAAATGGCAACCTGGAATCGGTTATTATGCGGATTTGGCGGGAATGCTGAAATCTGCATAGTGCCCGATCTCGGGGCGTCACAAATGGTATCAGAGCCTTGGTTCCGATTCCCGAGATTGTTTCGATACGAATGGTTATCGAAGCAACGGGTCCGCAAAGCCTGTAGGTTAACCTCGCTAACGGTCGTTGTTTCTAGAGTGTCAAAAACTATTTCTGCTAAACTATTTTGGAAAACCTCTCAATAGGATTCTTGTTTTTCTCCTTATCTCTATTCTGTTTCCCATCCCATCTTATTTGTTTTGGAGTCTCCCCCTCTTGTCTATCTTTCAAAGTATTAGGATCCTACGTGGGTGGACGTTTTCTGAGCCCTTAACCTAATAGGTTCGGTCATCGGAAGATTCCTGGTGGAAGAACATCGTCGTCACTCCGAGCAAGAATCCCTTGTTAGTGGTGTCGAGAAGATCAACTGGAAGCACGAAGAATCGATAGTCGAACTTCTTTCCCCTCTCGGGTTAGCAGGTGGATTGCGAGGGCGCAATCCCTTGTTAGTGGTGTCGTCTGTAACACCTGGGGTGTTACCTGTTTGTTTGCTTGCATCATATGCATCACATTGCATTGCATCATGTTTGCATTATAACTGAAAATTTCAAAAAAAAACAATTTCAACTTTCACCCTTGCTCAAAAAATTTCCAACTTCAAACCATTAATTCAAGCAATTATTCCAAATCTTTTCCAATTCAAACCAAGTTTTCAAATTAGTACCCTTTGAAACCTTAAGGTTCACCACTATCTTTTTGCCCTCTTAAAAGTCACTTTGAAACTTAGGGATAACCCTATTAAAAAGTGTTGTTTGAAATAAGGTTTTATTAATATCAAAATCCCTCTATGTTGATTTCAAATACAAACTATTATTTTAAAAATAAATTTTTGAAATCCAAAGTTGGAATATGGTTTCTAAATTCCTAACTAGCCTAACCTAATTTTTCTGAAATTTTTGCTAAATAAAACCTTAACAGTTTTAATCCAAAACTGTTTCAGAAAAAAATAAAACAAGAGAAATTAATAAAACGCAGCTAACTACCGCGCGCAGCAGCACCTACCTGGCCCAAGCCCACCTACGCCCCTAGCGTGCGCAGCCCAGCCCCTCTCTCCGCAGCGTACCGATTCACCCGCGCCAAGATTCGTGCCGCCCACCTTTCCTCCTTCGTCACCCCGTACGGCACCGAATCGAGCGGAGCCACCGCGCCCCCCGCAGCGACGCCGGCGGCCGTCCCGTCGCCCAGCTGCCTTTAAGTAGCCCCCCTACCCTGGAAGAAACCCTAGCCTAGGTTTCCTCCCTCCTCCTTCGCGATTGCCGCCGCTCCCTCTCTCTCTGCTCGCTTTTGCTTCCTCTGAAAACACTCACCGGAGGGGAACTTCTCTGAACACCGGCGAGCCCCGCCGCGATCATCCACCGCCACCTCTGTTAGCCACCAGAAACGAGCTCGCCACCTTCCACTCTCCCTCCTGGACACCAGCTGTGGGCACGAAGAAGGCCGCAACTGCGCCGCCGTCCGCGGGTCTGACGCCGTCGAGCCTATCGGCGAGCCTCTGAACTTTCCGGTGGCGCCGCCACCTCCTAGCCCCGCGTAGCTGTCCGTCCGCGGGAATCGAGTCGCCACCGTTCCCTCTCCCCGTTGGACACCGCAGGGGAGCCATCCATCGCCGGGAGCAGCGCCGCCGTCCACTTCTCCACCGCTGCTGACGCCGACGAGGACGTCATCGAACCTCTGCTTCCTGCTACAGCCGCGGTGAGCCACCGTACCGACTCCTCCTCCTCTCTGTTACCATCTACTCGCATCCATCTGCACCACCCACGCAAGCAATTGCTCGAGATCAGCGTGGTTTCGCTCCGGCGAGGTGCTGTCTGACGGCGAGCAAGCATTTGTTCGTCAGAAAGTTCAGAGTTTTTAACTGAACCTCAACCTGCAACCTACCCCTCTACTGTCAACATAACGCATCGTACCGCAGTGGTTCTGAATTTGTGCGCGCAGCTCGTGGTGGCGGGTTCGAACCCCCTCGAGCACAAACCTTTTTGTGCAACTTGTTCCGCAGCGTGGCTGGCCCGCTGTCAGTGACCTCTGTGGCCACGCGGCGTTGCGCAGCGCCACGGTGGCAGCTGGCCCACTGCGCAGTGACTGCGTGTAGAGGGCTGCTGTGTAACATTTGGATTTCTGCGAATTTCCAACATTTCCAATTCCTTTTTAAATAAACAGATTTGAATAGAAACTTCTAAATTCAATATCTTTTGTTTTATAAACCCAATAAACACAAACTTTATATCTATTCTGATCCAAATTTCATAATCTTTCCAAATAACTTATTTGTGTTCTGTTTTGAATTTTCAAAATGCAATTTAAATTCAAATTCAAATAATTCAAATGCCATTTGTAATAATTCATAAATAATTCATTGTTATTCCAAATAATGCAAATAAAATATGTTTTCCATACCATTTCATCTCACCTTTTCAAATATAATTTTTGTTTTCTGGTTTGAATAATTAAAATTGCCTAAACCATTTAAATCTTGTTTAATTCAATTAAAAATTGTTTAATATTGTTTAATTCATAATTAAATAATCCAAAGTCCAATTTCAAAATGTGAAACATGTAATCCAACTAAAATTTGATAACCTTTTCAAATATCAACTTTGTTGTTTGGTTTGACCAACTTAACTTGATGATAACAACCACTACTTGTTTAACACCATTAAGTAACAATAATTTCCAAACTTGATAAATGTTTTCTAAACTTGTTAACCATCCTTCCACTTGCATTTAATATTGTTATATTCTTGTTCTTCATCATGCATGCATCATTCTAACTCACTTACACATGATGCTTAGTGTTAGAACAATTAATTCAACTATAAGGCATGGGTTTGCCATATGCAATCTTTGCATATGGAATCCATTTAAACTTGTGTATCTTATCCACTAGCCTACTTTGGTGCATCTATTAAACATGTCATGCATCCATCTCTTGATCATGCTGGATCTTTTGCCGTAGTAGTAATTGTTGCATCCCGGTGTTTGTTCGAGGTTCATTGCTTCTTCTCGGATAGGACGTTGAGATGATGTGAGCAACGACAAGTTCTGCTACCTTGCGGGATCTCAGGCAAGTATACTCACTTGCATGCCATATGGCTGCCTTTCATCACTTGTTACCGATTCTTTCCGTTGATTCTTTTCTGCTAGCCTTAGTAGTAGTTGTTTCTGTTACGAACCTATCACATGAATCCTTTAACCCTGATATTGCCTCACCCCCACTCCTATAACCTTTGCTTGAGCCTGTGTCTTACTATCTTGCTTAGGTTGTTTTGCTCGAGTCTGTTACCCGTTACTTTCTGTTATTACTTAATTATGTTCTGGGGGCTCAATGTTAATCAATCAAACCTGTTAATTGCTAATGGTAATAATAATAATTTGATGATAAGGCACCGGCGGGAGGCCCTTTGAGGTTTTGAGGCCCGCTAGTGTCGACCCTAATAGGAAAAGGGTCTTATCTACCGATCCATGATGAGCGCACTACCCGCATTTGGGGAGTATGGGCTCCCCCTCAGTTTGACCCGATTCGCATCTCGTCCAAATCGCCTCATTTAGTTCGGGTTTTCCATTTGCTGCATGCATGATCTTGCGAGCCCTTGGTACCCGGGTGGAACTTTCGTAGTCGGCATATAGGGGGACACGTTCTTAGAGTGCTATGAGGGTCCATTTTCTTCTAGGCTCGATTAGCCGTGCGCCCAAGGTTCTTTGGGCTTGATGCGAAGAAGGGTTGGATTGTGTTGAGTGCCCCGCTTGGTGGGAGGCATTCCATCTGGCGGGATATTCATGAGTGTGGTTACTATGGTGCACCCCTGCAGGGTAAATCTTCTCGAGAAGCCGTGTTTTCCGCGGTTATGGATTACTTGGTGAAAGTACTGGCTAACAAGTACTCAGGACAACTTAAACATAATGATCAACCATGGTATACCCACTGATTAACAACTTGACTAGTAACAGGTTTATTCACACAATAACTTGATTCACCGTTAATACAACTGTGTGAGTTATCCTCGGATTGCTTCTTTGGGCTAAAGGGGCGAGGTCCAGGATGGGTTTGTTTGGATTTACTTTCAGTTGGTTACAATCCTCGATCTTATCCCCTTTCTGATAGTTGGAAGTAATAGAATCTCTGTAGTTGGTTAGTGCAGCCTGTTGTCGCTCATTTGCAATAACCCCTTCCTTTCCGTTGATCCTAAAGTATTTGTATCTTGTGATGACTGGCTACGCCGGTAACTTGTGAGTATGGGTTTTATCCCCCTTGCCAGTACTTAACCGTACTGACCCACGAATCTCTTTCGTGGCTGCAAATTCCAACTTGCAGTCAACAGGTTTGAAGTCTGACGACGTTAGCTTGGGAATCCCTCCGGCTTGGCCTGGGCAGGGATTGGACGCCTTCGGTTATCTTCAGGACTCTTAGTCCAATTTGGATCTTGTCCGTAGACGGACGTCTGTTTCTTCCGCTGTTATTTGGATCTTTGTATTGTATCAGTTGTAACCCTGGCTCGTTTGAGTCATCTTGTATCTATCTGCTTCTGTTGTAATTGTGGATTATTCGTGAACTATTGTAATGTTATCATAAATGGCAACCTGGAATCGGTTATTATGCGGATTTGGCGGGAATGCTGAAATCTGCATAGTGCCCGATCTCGGGGCGTCACAATTTCACTCGGACGTATAAGAATATAAAACCTTTCTGGCAGAATTTGTTGCGTACAAGAAGTCGGAAGAAGCTCTGACTAGGTCTAAAAGAAATGCGGAAAATGCCACTAAAAATATCTATCACCATACTATGGGGCAAGCTGGCTACAGGGGTAGCATGCCTAAGTGGGATAAACTTGAGAACGACCTGCTTGCTCAGGAGATCATTCCAGAGACACTCTTCTGCGACGGACATACAAGGACTTGGTTTTTCACGCATGGGGGCACGTTGGACTGAGAAGGAAATTGCATCTATAATTTAAGACATGCAGAAAATCCTCTACCCATCGCAAGACTTAGAGAAGCAATACAGCCTGTTAAAGAGGGGAAGTTCCAACTGGATAGAGAGAACGACAAGCTCACACGCGCCCTTGGGAACCCGGAACACTATGGACGGACACGAACCACACCAGGCTCTGTTCCATTGAAACTTGGGTTTTCCGATGAGAAGAAGAAATATCCGGATAGAATTCGTCAGAGGAGAAAGGATTTGCTGGAAGCTGAAGCACGGAGTAAGATAGACCGGTGGAAGAAAATTGAAGAAGAATTAAAGAGGTAGCGGGAACTCGGAGAGCGGTAGCAGGAACAAATTGACAGACTGAACCAGCAGCGAACTACTACCCCGCATATTCTAGACGGTACATTCAATAGTACCGGCGCCGTACCATCAAATCTGAAAAGTAGCGTTGCCCACGCAAATCCAGGGTGATGACGATAATGCACCGCCGATGATGCACCCGGTGGATCATATAACGGATGACATCTTGTGAGCTGCATGTGAAAGTCGTCAACATAACAATTAAGGTTGTTGTCGGCTTTGTGAGACCAATGGGCCCTGAACCTACTCACCATGGTCGGCCCGTTCCAGGGGTCTACGCTGTTGTCGGGGTGGATGAGGCTATGAACGGATTCGAGCCGGTGAAACTTGACTATCCCGAATGTGAAGAGGGGGAGGTGACTGAACTTGGAGACACCCAAGAACTTGGCCATTGTATGGGCAAAGGAACACATTGTGCTTTCAAATTGGAAGCCAAAGCATCCTTCTCCGCCGCCTCAAGACCAGTCTTCGTCGTCTTTGTACTCTCTGCCTTGCACGCCGTCTCCAGCGTGTGCGTCTACGCCACCGCGTCAGCTGTCTCCACCCGAGACCTTTCAGGGAAGCCAAAAGCGTAGGAGAACCACCGCATCATCAAAGCATCGACTGTCTCCCCTACCAAGAGTACCTCATCAGAATCTACCCAAGTTACCTTACCACTATACTGATGAGCACACCAAGGAGATCGCACATTCTGAATACGAGTGTGGAAATCAAAGGAGAAGGCGCCGAAAGAGCCAGATTTTTCCTACACCGAAGAAGAAAAGCCCGAGCTTTTAAAATGGTGAAGAACCTTCATCAACCCGAGTCGAGGCTGTCATCAGACTATAACTGCTCTATTCAGAAGTCACACAATAAAGTGGTGCGGTCGAAGACGAGCAGTAGCTCAAGTGGGAAGTGCGGGAAATCAGTTGACCAGCTCGGACACCAGAAGAATCAATCCATCCCCCCGCTCATAGTGCATTCGAATACCGAGGTGGGGCCGAGCCATGGTGCGGGCGAGCAAATTGACCCGGAGTTTATTGCACTGTACGGACAAGTGGCCGCTGTTGTGGGTCTGTCCATTCAGGAGTATATCCTGAACTTATCAACCTTCTCCGAGTCTGAATTAGCCTACCAATACCGGCACGGGCATCCTCTAGTCAGACCTTGGGAGGAAAAAGATCTACCAACAAAAACACGTAGAGTGCATAATTGGTACATGGAAGCCTCGAAGGAATCAGATGACTGGCTACCAATTGGAGTTAGAAACGAGGATCACGGGTACGAAGAGAGGATTATCCTTATTCAATTTGTAGAATTATTTCAGCTATTCCAGCAGCAGGCCCTCGACAAATCTATCGTTAGTGCATATTGTCTGTAAGTATTTATTTATGTACTTAATTAAGTCTCTAGCTAGCTCACCTTGTTCATTCCATTTGGAATAACACTCGCTATATTATAATTGCAGAATGAAGATTCTCGAATGCAAAAGAGTACAAATATATGACATTGGGTTCATTGACCCATATTGGGTTAATCATAAAACTCTTGAAACAAAACCCAAGGAGATAGAAGATAATATTTCGATGGCGTTAAGCTTTCACGCTCACAAGAGGGAAATACTTTTTCCGCACAACTTCAGGTTAGTGTTATGGAGAAAAACATGTTATAGTTTGTTATAATGAGCCCATATTGCAGACAAGCATGCATCTTAGAAGCACGGACAATTTTGACGAAGGAAGTTTTTTTTAACTGAATAAAAAAATTCCCATTTTCGGAGTGTCGGAAATGGGTTTTTTGTGTGAAGGACCTACCACAAACATGTTGCAAAACTTGGGGGCTTCATCTTTTGAACCTGCTAGGACATGTGATATGCACAAATAAACAATTTGTTTCTAAGAAAAGATTTCCATCCACCTCTTTTGAAAATCACAATTTTCTGCCGATTCGGCTGGAAACGGGACAAAATTGAACTACAGGTGCCTCGTAATTTGCTCATGAATTTTGGCAAAATTCATTTTTAGGTACTCAACTACCTATTTCAATAGAGATTCACATAGAGATCCAGCAATTGAGCAACTGGAAGAATAATTTGCACGTTAACTTTATCAAGAAAGGCAAGACTCCTGATTTCACTCGGACGTATAAGAATATAAAACCTTTCTGGCAGAATTTGTTGCGTACAAGAAGTCGGAAGAAGCTCTGACTAGGTGTAAAAGAAATGCGGCAAATGCCACTAAAAATATCTATCACCATACTATGGGGCAAGCTGGCTACAGGGGTAGCATGCCTAAGTGGGATAAACTTGAGAACGACTTGCTTGCTCAGGAGATCATTCCAGAGACACTCTTCTGCGACGGACATACAAGGACTTGGTTTTTCACGCATGGGGGCACGTTGGACTGAGAAGGAAATTGCATCTATAATTTAAGACATGCAGAAAATCCTCTACCCATCGCAAGACTTAGAGAAGCAATACAGCCTGTTAAAGAGGGGAAGTTCCAACTGGATAGAGAGAACGACAAGCTCACACGCGCCCTTGGGAACCCGGAACACTATGGGCGGACACGAACCACACCAGGCTCTGTTCCATTGAAACTTGGGTTTTCCGATGAGAAGAAGAAATATCCGGACAGAATTCGTCAGAGGAGAAAGGATTTGCTGGAAGCTGAAGCACGGAGTAAGATAGACCGGTGGCAGAAAATTGAAGAAGAATTAAAGAGGTAGCGGGAACTCGGAGAGCGGTAGCAGGAACAAATGGACAGACTGAACCAGCAGCGAACTACTACCCCGCATATTCTAGACGGTACATTCAATAGTACCGGCGCCGTACCATCAAATCTGAAAAGTAGCGTTGCCCACGCAAATCCAGGGTGATGACGATAATGCACCGCCGATGATGCACCCGGTGGATCATATAACGGATGACATCTTGTGAGCTGCATGTGAAAGTCGTCAACATAACAATTAAGGTTGTTGTCGGCTTTGTGAGACCAATGGGCCCTGAACCTACTAACCATGGTCGGCCCGTTCCAGGGGTCTACGCTGTTGTCGGGGTGGATGAGGTTATGAACGGATTCGAGCCGGTGAAACTTGACTATCCCGAATGTGAAGAGGGGGAGGTGACTGAACTTGGAGACACCCAAGAACTTGGCCATTTTATGGGCAAAGGAACACATTGTGCTTTCAAATTGGAAGCCAAAGCATCCTTCTCCGCCGCCTCAAGACCAGTCTTCGTCGTCTTTGTACTCTCTGCCTTGCACGCCGTCTCCACCGTGTGCGTCTACGCCACCGCGTCAGCTGTCTCCACCCGAGACCTTTCAGGGAAGCCAAAAGCGTAGGAGAACCACCGCATCATCAAAGCATCGACTGTCGCCCCTACCAAGAGTACCTCATCAGAATCTACCCAAGTTACCTTACACTATACTGATGAGCACACCAAGGAGATCGCACATTCTGAATACGAGTGGAGAAATCAAAGGAGAAGGCGCCGAAAGAGCCAGATTTTTCCTACACCGAAGAAGAAAAGCCCGAGCGTTTAAAATGGTGAAGAACCTTCATCAACCCGAGTCGAGGCTGTCATCAGACTATAACTCCTCTATTCAGAAGTCACACAATAAAGTGGTGCGGTCGAAGACGAGCAGTAGCTCAAGTGGGAAGTGCGGGAAATCAGTTGACCAGCTCGGACACCAGAAGAATCAATCCATCCCCCCGCTCATAGTGCATTCGAATACCGAGGTGGGGCCGAGCCATGGTGCGGGCGAGCAAATTGACCCGGAGTTTATTGCACTGTACGGACAAGTGGCCGCTGTTGTGGGTCTGTCCATTCAGGAGTATATCCTGAACTTATCAACCTTCTCCGAGTCTGAATTAGCCTACCAATACCGGCACGGGCATCCTCTAGTCAGACCTTGGGAGGAAAAAGATCTACCAACAAAAACACGTAGAGTGCATAATTGGTACATGGAAGCCTCGAAGCAATCAGATGACTGGCTACCAATTGGAGTTAGAAACGAGGATCACGGGTACGAAGAGAGGATTATCCTTATTCAATTTGTAGAATTATTTCAGCTATTCCAGCAGCAGGCCCTCGACAAATCTATCGTTAGTGCATCATTGTCTGTAAGTATTTATTTATGTACTTAATTAAGTCTCTAGCTAGCTCACCTTGTTCATTCCATTTGGAATAACACTCGCTATATTATAATTGCAGAATGAAGATTCTCGAATGCAAAAGAGTACAAATATATGACATTGGGTTCATTGACCCATATTGGGTTAATCATAAAACTCTTGAAACAAAACCCAAGGAGATAGAAGATAATATTTCGATGGCGTTAAGCTTTCACGCTCACACGAGGGAAATACTTTTTCCGCACAACTTCAGGTGAGTGTTACGGTCTTGTAAACATTCGTATTTCCTTGTTCGATGATAAGTGTATAACTGACGAGTTATGTTTGCGCAGCTTCCACTATATTCTGCTCATATTTTAAACTGACAAAGGAAAAGTATCGATAATGGACTCGAAAAATAAACCCATTAAGCTGTGGGCCGACATGAAGCAAAATATCCAACGGTAATTTCAATCTTTATGACACTATATAGACAACTTTTGTTCATTTTCTGATAACTACCTTTGTTCATTTTCTTTGCCGGGCAGCGCTTGGAAACGGTTCACAAGAAATAAAACTGGACCATGAAAACATGAGCTTACATTTCAACATATTCTAGTAAGTACTACTATCTAGATCCGCGCATCTACTTGATTTTAGTTTCGATACCATTATAATGCTAGATTATTATTTTTATTGAAACCATGTTCTTGGAAAGTTCTTGGACCAGGGAGACGGGAACCACTTATGTGGTTACTATGTCTGCGAGTTCATTCGTCAGACGACCTGCGACAAAGGCAGGGATTTTGAAAAACTTCATGTACGTCAACAATCACTTTTATCTTATTTATTACCATCTATTGACAGTCCCTTATATATGTACTGGCCACTCTTCTTTATATCAGATCAAACGGATGCGAGACGGTCTTCTCCCAAGGGATCGCATACGAGCAACAAGAGGAAATTTGCGTATTCTTGGATGCAGAGGTCCTAAAGCCAGGAGGAGAATACTATTACTCTTTCACAAGTTGATACTCAAATTCTTAGATGCATAGTATTTACATGTATATTCGAGTCATGGTGCATGTGGTGGTGTATTCGATTACTTATGGGAAAGAGTACCTTGATGCATAGTACTTAATTGTATATTCGAGTCATGGTGCATACTTACTTGTATATTTTTCAAGTATATTCTAATGCGATCACCATATATACTTGTATATTCTACTAAAATGGAATACAATAAAAAAATCATGGTGGCCCAGGACCCCCCGCGCCAGTGGGAAAAAGAGCGTCGCGCCCACTTCCCAAACGGTGGGGCAGCCTCTTCTCCCCCGTGCCCACTACGGCGGAGGTTGCCCCAACCGCATCGCTCGGTGGCCCTCGTGCATATTATTGATTGGGACAACAACGACAAGGGGGAAAGAGTACTTCCCCCACCCCCACCCCCCGGTGCCTGCTAATAAAACGGAATATAACAGACCAAAGCCTAAAAGGAAAACAAGAAATAGAAAAAAAAAATCCGCCGCGGCATCGGGGGCATTCATCCCGGTTGCTATTAAGAACCGTGTTGAATGGTCCTGGCCAGGGGCCTTCCCTCAGCGTCCACGTGGACGACCCATTCATCCCGGTTCTTAACACAACCGGGACGAATGGGGGGTGACACCTGTCCCGGCTGCCCTATCCCGGTTGTGCAACCGGGATAAATGGCACAAAAAACTGGGATAAAAGGGGGGGTTCTACTAGTGTCTATTAGGCAAACCTCTAAGTTAGTGATTCAAAGTATTACCCTGGTGCTGGTTGTATGAGATATTTCATTTTCAGTAATCGCTGACTAAGAATCCGGTATGAAGGGTTGTCACTATGCGCCCTAATATGGTTAATTCAACACAGCGAAGCGTACAAGTCTCAAACACAATTTGTCCAGTGTTCGCCAACGAACCAACTCGACATGAGATAAAAGGGAAGGATCTGAGACGTTCCGAATTTGTGTGCCCGTGAGATTTCACTTCGGTATCAAGAGAAACCGTCTCCATGGAACTCTCGTGTACCCCTAGCCGCCATAGTCTCGGCCTTCGTTGGTGTCGTACCTACAACCACTGACGACTCTGATCATTTCATTAAACACAACCGCGCCGCCGCGCTCATCGTCCTCATGGCGCTGATCGGCCCTACTGAAGGATTAGCCCTAAGCCGAGCGAATTGACACCGTCTTCTTAGATTCTGTTGTATTTGTGTCAAATAATAGAGTATGAGTCTGGTTACAATTGGACTAGGAGTTGTAATACATATGGATAGGTACGGGTAATGTTCGTGTCGGACACCGGTAGACTTGGCCACTCATATAATGAGGGGAGCACCACATGTGTAAGCTATGACGACTTGATAGCAGCAGACACCGCAAGGGAAGCCGGCGGCTTGTGCAGACAACTAAAGCGGCCGGTGCAGCGTATCAATGGGGAGGAGCGCTCGTAGTCATGCCCACAGAGTAGGTGAGTTCGCGGAACTGCGTTAACAAATCTCGATGTCGTCATGTTTGTTGGGATTGCTTTGTCCTCGGTAAATTGATTGTGCGCCTACGATTGTAATAAGTGGTATCAGAGCGAGATTGAAGGTTGCAAGTTTGTTGATCTATAGGAGACAACCGAGATAGTGTGTTGATTTCGTTCGTTACGGCGATCCAGGATATCATTTATCAAGCCGATCGGAGGTAGACGGAAGCTTCACGACCGGTGGTGGATCGATAGATGTGGACGCACACGGGGTTATCCAGATCGGATTGGAGTAGTCTGAGAATGGGTGACCTGCGCGGGAAGTGTTAGTAGAAAGGAGTAATTTAGATTGAAATTAAGAATGCTTAGTGATATATGTGACTTAAAGTGGTCAAACAATATAAATAAAAAAGTGAAAATAAAATTGATCTTTTTATTAAAAAAATCGAAAAAAGGGAAAAAAAAAACTATCCTTTCGTACTGGTTCCTGTTACGAACCGGTACCAAAGGTTTCCGGCCCTTGTGGGCTCCTCCTGGCCACGTGAAGCCTCTTTTACCACCGGTCCGTAAGGAACCAGTACTAAAAACTGGTGGGCCTTTAGTACTGATTGTCTAACCGGTACTAAAGGGCCTCTGAGACCGGTATTGAAAGCTCATTTTCTACTAGTGTGAAAAGTTTCATAATGTTGTACCGTGTTTTCAAGTTCATAGTTGGAATCCACCGAAACTCATGCTAGAGCTATAGTTAGATATGTTGATGATTCTAGGAAAAAACATGGATATGACAAGACCGTTCATTGAAAAGTTGATTTAATATCCTGTTTCAACGCACGGGCATGCTTGCTAGTAAACGAATGATAGTTGCGCAATCGTCATTTTAAATGAGATAAAGAAGCCACATTAATTATTATCTCCTTAATTGTGTAAAAGATATACGAGTAGGTTCCTTCACTGGTGGAGAACAGGGCATTAGCACCGGTTTGTAAGGGCCTTTGGACCCGGATACAAATCCGGTGCTACGTATCCGGGACTAAAGGCCCCCCCCTTTAGAAACGGTCTGTCACCAACCGGTGCTAAAGGCCTCCACGTGGGCGCCGAAGAGCGCGCGCAGGCGGGGGACCTTTAGAACCGGTTGGTAACACCAACCGGTCCTAAAGCTTTTTTTTTTCTTTTTTTTCCTTTTCTTTTCAGGGTTTCCGATTCCGTATGTAGGGTTTAGGGTTTAGGGCGTGTTCCGTATTTTCAGGGTTTCCTTTTACGTGTTTCCGTTTAGTCTTTCCGATTCCGTGTGTCCGTGTTTCGTTTTTTACGAACACGGAATCGGAAACACGTAATCGGAAATACGTATCCGGAAACACCGATTCCGTGTTTGCGGTTAAGTGTTTCCGATTCTGTGTTTGCGGTTAAATGTTGATGCACCAAATAAAAGTACATATATATATACATGTAACACGAAGTACTCGACCGAGCATTACATAATCTGAAGTTCGTTTTCAATAGCTGTATACTTGCATAGAGAAGGGAGCTGGCTATTGGTTCATAGGATGGAAAAATTCTCCGCCTTCATCTATGACTTGCGTGAGGAGAAATCCTGCCAATTCCTCTGCAACTGCCTTGCAACGTTGGATTGGTTTGAGCATCGCCCGCTTTCGTTGCATCTTTAAAAGAAGTAGATGAAAACAATTAAGTTATGAACAAAACTAAACATAACTGATGGCAACATAAATAAAGTTGTGAAGATCCGGTTACGTACCTCTAGATTTCTGGAAGTACGTGATTTCTCATTGATAATCCTGTGAATGAACTCGCAAACGTAGTATCCACAATAATCAGTTCCCTGTGGTTGTTGCGGGACTTTCTATATACGAGAACATAATTCAGTCAAATTAATAATAATCAAGAGAATTGTAATCGTATTGAAACTAGGGTACGTAGTACTACTTAATTTGTTTATCTGAAAGTGGAGCTTGTCTGCCCATGTACCGGGTTCTTCCTTGATGAACATTTGCCAAACCCTGGCCGACAAAAGAAAAATGAATACAAGAGTTAATTATTACTTACTTGATATCAGGAAATGAACAAAAAAGAGGCCGATGAACGAAAGAGGCCGATATATATATACTTTTGAAGCATCTGACGCGCGCTCTTCCATGTGTCAGTGTCCCAGGTTAACGAGTCCCAGACTTCAACTTGTCATTGATCGATTCTAATGATGAACAATATGAAGTGGGACCTGCGCACGTGTACACACGCAGTCATGTATACTCATCAATTACACTTAACATCAGGTAAGCAAAATGGAATGTCTACAAGACGGTAACACTCACTTGAATCCGTAGGGCCAAAGTATTTCTTTTTTGGTACTTTGTCGCTTCAAAAACCTTAGCAAATCATCCGGTGTATCCTTGTTGAACTTTTCTATTGTGTCTTGATGATACAAATACGGGTCAATGAACCCAAAGTCCCAGATTCCTGCCAGCCTGCATTCACGAATCTTCATTCTGCATAGTACAAAAAGAATGTTGTGAGTGATAATTATATGGGCAATGAACGCGAGCTTAACTAAATAATTACATTACACAAATAAATCACTTACAAACAGTAGCAGTTGAGGATAGACTTGTCGAGGGCACGTTGATTGTACATTTGGAAAAATTCATCGAACCCAAGCTCCACACCGTACTCTCCGAAGTAGTGTTGATTCTGAACTGCCGCCATGATACAGTCTCTCTTTTGCCTTGCGGCCTCCAAGTACCAATCATGTAAATTCTGTAGTTGGGTTGTTAGAGCAGTAGGATTTTCGACCAGAGGGTGCTCGGGCTTGTATTTATATACCACATCAGCAATAGCGTAACCGGAGTCGCCCATGCGTGGACCGGACACTGAAGCCTGGTCAGATAACACCTTGAGCGGGGTAATTGACCGTGCTTCTTGTTGTCCGAGCTGGGGAACTTGTTTCCCGCATTTCGTCTGCTCCGCCTGCTTCACCTGCTCCGCCTGCTTCATCTGTGCGGTGTGCATCTTTTCAATGTACCGTTCATAGTCTGAAAGGGGCGGCGGTGGCGGCGGTGCAGGATAATATAAGTTGTCGATGGTGCGCTCAATTTGCCACTTTGGGATGTTCTTCAGAGTTTCCTTCCAGACGTCTGGAGGGGGATTCAGGGGAAACCGTGCGAACCATGCTTTGTTTTTGGCTTTCACGGCCTCGTCTAGTTCCTCCGGAGTCATCAGGCCTGGTAACTTCGGGGGAGTCTCGACTTTCTTGTGTTTCCTTGGTCTCTTATTGGGAGGAGTCCCGTTTCTTTTGAACTGTAGCTTCTGCTTTGCCGTACCCGTAGTGGGCGCATCCGTCGGCTCACGGGAGTGCACGGGCGATGGACCCTCGGCCTCGGGCTCCCAATCTTCGTTGTGGGGTGGACTTGGAGGTGCGTTGGGGGTGGACTTGGAGGTCGTGCATTCTCTGTACGAAAGGGAAAAAACTATTAAAAATAGGCTTACATGTGGTTCAACATTCAGTAATTGATGGAGGTGGTGCATTTGTACCTGGAGGAGTCGGTGGCCTTGGCGCCGCGTTAGGAAACACGATGTGTTTCTTATTCCACAAGATGATACCAAGCTCCATTTCTCCTAGTGTCTTCTCGCCTTCACCTCCAGGAATATGGAGCTCAATTGAATGGCATCCCGGCGTAATTGTTGACAACCCGACACGAGCATGGGATGCTGGAATCTGACCACCATGGTAGGTTGCTCCAGGTTGATTCGGTAAAGCATAGCCTAACGCCACCCTGAAGGATATGTTCCCCATTGGCATATGTATCTCACAGTTTGTCTTCTCAGTGATATCATCCACGGGGTAGTGAGGCGCCGACGGTTCGACTGCACGACCGTCTTCTAGCTGCAGCTGCGTGGAACCTACACTGCTTCTATGCTGAGATGGAACGGCATCTGCTACAGGATCGTCTTCTATTTGCAGCTGATCAGGTGCAGGACGATGTTCTACCTCCTCTTCAGTGTCAGGTACAGGGTGTCCCCCTTTCTCCAAGAGAAACGCCACCTTCTCTTCTAATGTCGATATCCGTTCCAGCGCCTTCTTCTTGCTTCTACCACGGCTTCTGTAAGTGCCAAGGTCCGCTGGAAACCCTTGGCTCCACGGGGTAGTGGCTCCAAAGCCTCGTGTTCGTCCCCACTTTTCGGGGTTCCCGAGTGCCTTCGTCAGCTCGTCGTTCTCTCTATCGGGAACAAAAGTTCCTTTTCGAACAGCTTCTATTGCCTTCTCTAGTTCTGCTACGACTTTTGTTATTTTTTCCGACCATGGTCCCTGAGCAACAATCATCCCAGTCTTAGCGTCCAACGTTGCTCCATGCGCGAACAACCAGAACTTGGACCTATCGGGCCAGTCATGTGTCTGTGGAATGATACCTCTTTTCAGAAGCGCATCTTCATAGCGTCGCCACCTAGGCAGGGCAGTCATGTAGCCACCTGACCCCAAAATATGGTGATATTTCTTCTTCTTCGCATTCTCCTTATTTGTGGCTGATCGGGATGCAAAGACACCCGATTTCTTGTACGCCTTAAAATCATCCCAAGCGTCTCTTATCTTCACTAGGTGCCCAGTGAATATTGGATCTTCGTCCTTATATTTCTTCCACGGGTCTTTCTTCCACCTCTGGAATTGTGTGGCCATCTTCTTCAAAGCCCACTCCTCGACTTTCTTCTTCTTATCTTTCGCTACGCTGAAATTTAGCCATACCGTGTCGCAAAGAATTTTTTTCAATCTGTCATCCACATAAGTAGCTCCAACGTTGGCGCCGGTCTTCGGCTTATTCCATTCTATTAAGTTGATCGGCACCAGGTCTCTTACAACAACTCCGCACTGATTTACGAATTTGCGATAAGTTTCTGGGGGCTCCAGTGGTTTTCCATCAGCAGCAACTGTATCGATCGGGAACCTTGCGGTATCTTTCAACCTTACGTCGATCGCAGAGCGAACCTCTAGGAATTTCCAATAGGGTAGTTCCCAGAATATAGATTTCTTCTTCCACATGGCTATGTGGTTGTCGGCGTCATTCGGAACAGATTGTGCGCCAGGACCCATACCAAAGATTACTTTTATATCTTTGACCATGTCATATATATCAGTACCTTTAGGGAGGGTTGGCTTCCTCCGTGTATCTGCCTCGCATTTGAAATGCTTTCCTTTATTTCTTACGGGATGCCTGTCTGGAAGAAATCGACGATGCCACGGGTACACATTCTTGCCTATATGTATACTTTCAGTCTCGCCTAAACAGTGTGTGCATGCGCTGTATCCCTTGTTTGATTGTCTTGAGATGTTACTAAGAGCGGGCCAATCATTGATGGTTACAAACAGCAACCCTCGTAGGTCAAATTCCTCTTGTTTGTACTCGTCGCACACACGTACACCTTCGTCAGCCCACAACTCTAAAACTTCATCAACCAGTGGCCTCAGGTACACATCAATGTTGTTGCCAGGTTGCGACGGGCCTGGATAAGCACTGGCATCATAATGAACTTACGCTTCATGCATAACCAAGGAGGAAGGTTATAGATACATAGAGTCATGGGCCAGGTGCTATGACTGCTACTCTGCTCCCCAAACGGATTCAGGACATCTGTACTCAGACCAAACCTTAAGTTTCTTGCGTCACGTGCAAAGTCCTCGTACTTATCGTCGATGTTTCTCCACTGCGACCCATCAGCGGGGTGTCTCAACATATCGTCTTCCTTACGGTCTTCTTTGTGCCATCGCAGCAACTTGGCATGCTCTTTGTTTCGGAACAAACATTTCAACCGTGGTATTATAGGAGCATGCCACATCACCTTAGCAGGAACCCTCTTCCTGGGGCGATCGTCGCCCTCAACATCACCAGGGTCATCTCGCCTGATCTTATACCAAAATGCACCGTATACCGGGCAGGCAGTTAAATTCTCGTGCTGACCGCGGTAGAGGATGCAGTCATTGATGCATGCATGTATCTTATGCACTTCCAATCCTAGAGGGCAGACAACCTTCTTTGCTTCGTATGTACTGCAGGGCAGCACGTTATCTCTTGGAAGCATCTTCTTCATTATTTTCAGCAGATTTTCAAATCCCTTGTCAGATAATCCATTCTCTGCCTTCCATTGCAGCAATTCCAGGGTGGTGCCCAGCTTTTTCTGGCCATCTTCGCAATTTGGGTACAACAATTTTTTGTGGTCTTCTAACATGCGCTCCAACTTCAACCTCTCGTTTTCACTTGCGCAGTTTATCTGTTCTTCACGAATGACCTGACGAAGATCATCATCAGACTCATCAACAATGTCCTCAAGTTCAGGCTCGTCTTCCCCCATTTCAGTATCACCGTGTTCACCGAACATAGGATAATTATCATTATCCTCTTCTTCTTCATTTTCTTCCATTACAACCCCTCTTTCTCCGTGCTTGGTCCAACAAAAATAACTGGGCATGAAGCCTTCTTGCAACAGGTGGGTGTGTATGGTTCTTGAGTTAGGGAAATTCCTCTTATTCTGGCATTTTTTACATGGACAAAAAATAAATCCATTCTGCCTGTTTTTCTTAGCCACATTGAGAAAACTATGCATGCCATTAAGGAATTCGGGACGACGTCGATCACTGTACATCCATTGCCGGTTCATCTGCATTATATAAATTTATCAACAACCATTATGCTAAATCATCATGACTAAATTAATTAATTAATACAAAAAGTTCATCACACGTTAAATCCAAAGTAGCGTAGTGACCATACATAAAAACTCTCTCTAATTAATGCATTTAAGAACAACAACAAATGCGATCAAAATCGCAACAAAGGTAACAATTGACCCGACGGCATAATGATACCAAGCCTCTTTACTAATTGCATATTTTCTAATCTTTCTAATCTTCAGGCGCATTGCGTCCATCTCGCTCTTGTGACCATCGACGACACCGGCAAGAACCTTTTCCAAGGTCATCTTCTCTCTTTCAGTTTTTTCCAACCTTTCTTCAGTTTTTTTCAATATTTCCTTCAAGCCAACATTTTCTTGTTCAACTAAGTGTAACTTCTCAACAATAAGGTCGACTGGCATTTCCGGTTCCACTACCTCCTAGATAAAAATATCTATGTCAAGTTGGTCGGCGTAATTAATTGTCATATACCACATCCGAATCATAGACTGGACGAGGGCCAACGGAGACGGATATCAAAACCATGGCACTATATATATATAAAAAATTATATACAAGTAAATATGTAAATCATACAAATCAAAATTTGTTTTGGTAAATAAAAACAATAGGCTCACCAAGGTTGTGTCGGTGACGGGGCGATCGACGGCGGTGAGGAAGGGGACAATGCGCGCGACACTAAAAAAAACCATAAATCATAATTAAATTTGAGCTAAAATTGCATATGTATACATAACAAATGATGAACTCTCTCTAGCTTAGGCATTTCATCAAACACCTAGCTAGCACAACAAAAATGAAATGAGCAAAAAAAGAGCAAAACTTGCAATGCCGGAAGAGGGAATGTTTATGCTAACCGTAGAACCGATGGGTACCAACAATCTTGACAAATGGTGGAGAAAAATGGGGATGGATTAGAGCTCACAAGAGGAAGGAGAGAGCAAAAATGGAGTTGAGCTCGAGCTGGAAAAAATGGAGCTGAGCTAGGGGTGGAATATAGGGTTTAGGGCAGGGCTTTAGGACCGGTTTGTGTTACAAACCGGTGCTAAAGGGTCTGACAGCGGGCCCTGCAGTTGCTGCAAAAAACGAGAAAACATTTAGAACCGGTTTGTGATACAAACCGGTTCTAAAGGGTCTGACCCCTGGGCCCCCCTACCTGCAGCAAATGGCCGCAAGGCCTTTAGGACCGGTTTGTAACACAAACCGGTCCTAAAGGCCTTGCGGCCATTTGCTGCAAGGAGGGGGCCCAGCGGACACACCCTTTAGAACCGGTTTATATCCAACCTGGTTCCAATGTGCTTGGCTCAATATCCTGTTTTCTACTAGAGCTTGTGCGAAACGTTCAACGCCTACATTATATAGAGTTCTAGACACACCTACAATCAACGGAAATCATCTCTTCTCTGAATGTGGAGAGCTGAATATCATTTCGAGCGGCGTGCTTCGATGGGAGGGATTGCAACAGGCGCGCCTAAATATGCTGAGTGCTGATTTTCTTTTACCACGCGCTATCATACACACCACGCAGCATCCACGACTCCTTTTGCCTAGATCGGGCCTAGAAGGCCCATATCAGGCCCGAGACAGCCGTGAACCAGCACCTCGGAGGCAGCCGACCGCTGAGGAGCCTCAAAAAGTTAATGCTCCCGCCGTCGAGTTAAGACGATCCACACACTTCGAAAATTATGCGGTGCCAAAATCCTCCGGTCATTTAGTCGTCTTTGCATTAATTTTTCTTAATTATAGGTATAGGTGGACACTTTCCACTGCATGCAAGATTTCAGCTCCAAGCAAAAATTACTGAGGCTGGTCACAATGGGGAGGTACTTAGGAGTAACATCACACATTCCAATACAACTTTGCTTATGTGGCATGTATTTAATGAAGAGAGAGGTGCTTGTGGTAACTAGCTAAGTTACCGGAACATCACACACTCCAAGAAACAATGAGTCTATAGCCTAATAAAAGCATTGTTGCATGACACTACATACATTTTACTCCCCATTGTGGAGGTAGGAACATAGTGTAGAAAAGTGTCTAGGTTCCTAACTTATGTTACTTCCCATTGTGACCAGCCTGAAGCAGATTAGAACAGGACGGAGGGAGTAGGTGCCGAACATGCCACGTCCAAAAAAGATTACTAGGTAAAAACGAGTAGTTATTAAGCCTGCCAAGTAGTTATCGACCTAACAAGTTGTATAACATCAAACGAGAAAAAGACAAAGGTGCATGTCACTTTTCATAGCACTTACTGCACCAATCACGTCTTTAATAATACTAAAATAACCACAATCAGCTACAAGATACTCCTCTGAAAATAACGGCGCCTTAACCATCAAAAGATACAAAAACAATATTAAGAAAAATGCATCCTATAATCCGGAGGAACGCGCCATTGCGTCCTCGGCACGCTCCGTGCGCCACGCTTCCTAGAACCTGCATTAAACGTGCGCTCAAGTAGGGAAGAGAAACCGAATCAAAAAACTTATAGGACCCGCCACAGACGTACCTTATCTCCTCCTCAATTATTTTCCATCCACTCATTTCTATGTTCCCTTTCTGCTACCTCAGGTCGCCGAGCACCACCTATCCACCATGTCACCGGCCTCTACTCAGACCAGCTTGACAGGCCGTCTAAAAACGGGCCACCACCGTCGCTCTCTCTGCACTGCCACAGTTTTTTCCCCACGGACGCGCATGTCGATGCTTCCATCCCGAATTGCTCCCACATAGGGGTTTCTTTTCTTGCTGCGAGGACTGCACGTGGCGGCAGACAGTGCCGCAAGTGGTCGCCACCGATGCTACGAGCGGCAGTCGTCCCTGCTATAGCAGTGTGCGGCGGTGCTTCCACCCATGGAACCGGTGTATACCGATGTTCAACAGTGCTATCGTAGGTGCCCACCAAAGCTATCGTAGCTGGTCGGTGATGCTACACTAGGAAGCCGACGATGCTATCGTCGGAGGGCGGTGGCGCTAACGTCAAGACGGCGATGCTACTATAAGTTCTCGGTGATGCTACCGTAGCTGGTCGACGATGCTATCGTCATTTCTCGGTGATGCTGATGTCGGTGGGCTGCGGTGGTCTGCTCACTACCGTAGGTAGGCGACAATTGTAGTGTAAGTTCTCGGTGATGCTACTGTAGCTGGTCAATGATGCTATCATCAGTTCTCAGTAATGCTAATATCGGTGGGTTGCAGTGTTCTGCTCACTACCATAGGTAGGCGAGGATGGTGCGTACCGTATGTGCCCAGCGATGGTACCGTCGACGGGTTGTGGTGCTACTCGTCGGAGTTGACGTGATGTTGATGGTGTTGTAAAGAAGGAGCGGCAAAGCTGCATGCATTAGTGGCGGAGCAGCACGTGGTATGCGACGGCGCTACCATCGGTGACCTTCAATGATGTGAGGAGCATAAGGTGTTGCTCATAGCATAAGGCGTTGCTGCCAGTTGTGCCTGTCGGTGCCATATGTTACACTGGTAGAAAATAGGGCTGTAGTCCCGGTTCGCCAGGGCCTGTAGTCCCAACCCAGCAACCGGGACTAGCAATGCGCGACTAAAGACCCCACTCTATAGTCGCGCCGATTGCGAACCGGGACTAAAGGCCCGTCCACGTGGGCGGGTGGCGGAGCCGGGAGGCGGAGGACATTTAGTCCCGGTTGGCCACATGAACCGGGACTAGATTTATTTCGTATTTTTTTTAATTCATTTGGTTTCTAATTATTTTTCGCACCTTTTTTTCACTCCCTTTTTTCACACATTTTTTTTTCAGAATTTGTATTATTTGCTTAGTGTCTAACTACAATTATCTCTAGTCAAATTACTTACTCATGGTCAAACTTCCCGCTCGGTCACCCATCCTCCCACTACTCTAGCACTAGCACGCTTAACTTCCGAGTTCCATCCCGTCCCGCATCCAAGTGTTTCGCACGCATGTATGTGATACTGGTATCATATCAATCCTATTAACATGAGACTCGATGCCACATTTCTTTATTGTCTGAATTTCAAATAAATCTTTTAATAAACAAAAGTAATGATGTAATTAATTATTTTGAATAAATAAATAAACTTTAACTTTTAGTTTGTATTATTTCTAAAAATACAAATAATATATCAAAAAATTAAGAAAAATAGAACTAATTCATTTTAAAATCTTAATAATACAAATAATATATCAAAAAATGAAGAACAATAATACTAATTCATTTTAAAATCTTAATAATACAAATAATATATCAAAAAATGAAGAACAATAATACTAATTCATTTTAAAATCTTAATAATACAAATAATATATCAAAAAATGAAGAACAATAATACTAATTCATTTTAAAATCTTAATAATACAAATAATATATCAAAAAATTAAGAACAATAATACTAATTCATTTTAAAATCTTAATAATACAAATAATATATCAAAAAATTAAGAACAATAATACTAATTCATTCTAAAATCTTAATAATACAAATAATATATCAAAAAATGAAGAACAATAATACTAATTCATTTTAAAATCTTAATAATACAAATAATATATCAAAAAATGAAGAACAATAATACTAATTCATTTTAAAATCTTAATAATACAAATAATATATCAAAAAATTAAGAACAATAATACTAATTCATTTTAAAATCTTAATAATACAAATAATATATCAAAAAATTAAAAACAATAATACTAATTCATTTTAAAATCTTAATAATACAAATAATATATCAAAAAATGAAGAACAATAATACTAATTCATTTTAAAATCTTAATAATACAAATAGTATATCAAAAAATGAAGAACAATAATACTAATTTTTTGTTAACAGATATATAGAATCAGTAGTTTTTCTTTTTTGTTTTCTTGATGTGTTTTTGTTTGTGCTTGTTTTGAAACGTGTGTTTGACATAATATAGAAATAGTATAGCTAGGAATTAATATATAAATAATATCCAAGTCATTTAAAACTATAGGAAACAAAAATAGTTTTATGAACAACAAAAGACAAGTGATAACTAAATCACAAATAAAATAAGTCTCACACATAGTTTTATGAACAACAAAAGACAAGTGATAACAAAAAACAAGTGATAACAAAAGATATCCATTACATAAGTCTCACAATACGGAACATTACATAACAAAAGATATCCATTACATATATATACTAAGATAACCCATTACATGCATACATCTATGGCTCCGTCGAGTAGATGCGGAACAACTCGTAGGAGACATATACATCTATGACTGCATACTTGACGTTCATCAAGTCCAGTGGGGTCTTCTCCCAATAACGGTGATTCTTCGAGGGGAAATCAGACTTCATCCTTTCGTAGCCCTCGTGGATCAAGGCAGTTGCCATGACAGCCATCCCGTTCTTTGGCCCCTTCAACTGGATAAGATTCTGAAGATCAATGTAGTGATCTTAAGATATCATAATACCCAAGCGCATCAACTTCGGACGGTCTTGCGTGATGTCAACGCTGCAAAAGTCAAACCCCATGTTGACAAGAAAATCAAAAAGGGCCGGACAATACTTTGAACTACTGCAACAACAAAAATTTGATACGTGTTAGATATGTTGCAACACATGTATTCTTCACATGCAACAAAAAAATCGAAGATGCAAGATTGTACGTGTGCGTTACCTTGACCATTGGAAGATCAACACGGACTCCTTGAACGCAATCTGGATGACGGCAACATCCCTCTGATTCGTCGTATACTCCAGATCAAGCCCGAAGAACCGGTGTTCATCGGGAGAGGCGTCATAGAGATTGGTCAAATAACCAAGAGCACCGGGCAGCCTCTCACAACTGTTGGTGTAGCACACGTCGAGAACCTTGCCGCATGGTGTGGGACCATTGTATTCTTCCCAAACTTCAGCCATGGTGTGTGCTTGGTGAAGATCGATCGAAGAGATGAGGAGGAAGACAATACAGAGAAGAGAGGAAGAGAAACAGAGAGACTCCGACGCGCGCTGTGGAATGGCGCCCTTCTGCCTCGCTCGCGAAATAAAAACCACCGCGCGGGAGGCGAGAAGTTTGATCTTTAGTCCCGGTTGGCCACGCCAACCGGGACTAAAGGACCAATAGTCCTGGGTGGCCAGGTCAACCGGAATTAATGCCCTCCACGCGCCTCAACGCGCTTCCCAACCCGCGACGTATGACCTTCTGTCCCGGGTCTCCTCCCGACCCGGGACTAAAGACTCATTAGTCACGGTGCGCGACGTTTGGGGACTGATGGGGGCGTATGGAAGGCCTTTTTTCTACTAGTGTTATACTGCATGTGGAGGCGGCGGAGCAGACGGTCATGATACCACCGGTGGCCGCCGGCGCCGAGTGAAGACTTGGCGAGTAGTCGTACGGCATGCGTGCGAGAGACAAAGGAAGCACACAGGATTTTTTTTTTTTTGCAAGCCATGGGTACGGTTAGGGGCGTATGGGTCCATCCGTGTGAGCTGGTCGAAAGGGACGTGTGCTTTTGTCGCCCCAGACCGGACACATGTCGTCTTCTAAAGGCGGGGGATCGGGGGAAATTATCCATCCAACTATTAATGACGTGCCATCTTTTTTGGGCACCAGCCTATCACTAATTATGATCTGCCACCAAATAATGTATACTCTCCTTCAGTGAAAAGAAAGGTGCATTAAACAAAAGAAATAAAGGCAGGATGTCCTTGGAACTTTGGAAGGCCCGCGATGATGTGGTCTTCTCGGCGTCTCTCGCCGCTCGGTCTTTAAGACATTATATGTTTTGTCGTATAGTGTTTATACATGGAGCAAACGTGCAACAATCTTGAAGACATGAAGAGGCACGAGGAAGCGGGATGCGTCATCTAGCATCACTTCTTCATCCTAGCATACACGAAATTGATTTGGCTTTTTAATAGCAGCGTGAACGTTTGCCTTGCCACATCCGACACGCGCGCGCTGCCATCATGTAGTGCCGGTGTCAAATTCCTAATTTCGCGGCAGTGCACTGATTGTCAAATACTCCGTCCGTTCAGAATTAGATGACTTCTGTTTGTCAAAATAGAGATGTATCTATATACTAAAAGATGTCTAGATAGATCTCGATTTAGACAAACACAAGTCATCTAATTCCGAACGGAGGGAATACACTTGAGACACTTCGATTATCCGGGTTTCAAATAACCACAAGGCCAGTCGATTGGGTCGAAACGATTGTTTCAATTTTAACTCCTATCCGAGGAGTCTGGGTGACTGTTCGGTTCCATCATTGGTAAGGACTGAACTAATTGATACTTCCTCCGTCCCGAATTAATTGTCTCAAAATTGGACAAAACTAGATGTATTTAACTCTAAAACATGTTTAGATACACCCACTTTTGTCCAACTTTCAGACAATTAATTTGGGATAGAGGTAGTAGATGACTTTCATTTTATCCATACATGCATGTAAGTACACTAAAACTCACGGTCACCCATGCCCACGATTAATATTCCGACCAGCATTGTAGCACTGAAGATGATATGCGTTTCAGGAGAAAGGAAGAAGATAAGTGTCGGTAGGGCCACGGGTGAGATCGCCTGTCGCAAGATCGCACGTGGACACGGTCGCCCGGTATGGAGCCGTTTCTCTTACTATCTCCGTTTACATAAAAGAAGATACTATGTGATGTTTGACCAAACATTTATGAAACATTATCAACCTTTATAATTTTAAATCAGTCTTATTTGATAGATAATGAAATAAATATTCATTGTATAAATGTAGAATATTATAATGTTTTGATATTTTTTTCTATATATTTGGTTAAACTTTACAATGTCTGATTTCAAATAAATTTTTTTACAGGTCTTGTTTTCGGGGGAAAGTAGGAATTAGGTGAGAGGAGCGGAGGAAAAAAACGGTATGGGCGGGAGTTGATATGGAGTAGTCTGTGGGCTGATGGGCTATTATGTAGGTGTTGGGCCGTAGCAATTTAGTTCGGTGTGTTCGGTACCATCGGCTAACAAAGGCACAGGACCCAATCAAGCACACAAAAGTCAGTTCCTTAGGCTAGTCACAATAGGTAGTAACATCAACTAGTAACATAAATACTTTTCAATACTATGTTAATACCTCCATAGTGGGTACTAGTAACAAAAATATAGTATCATGCAAAGATGTATTTATGAGGTTGTACACTCATATTATGTTGGGAGATGTGATGTTACGGTAACTAGCTATGTTACCATAACCTCCTCTCTTCTCATTAAATACTGGACACATCAAATTTTTTACCTACGTGGCATTGATGTTACTACTTAGTTACTGCCTATTGTGACCAGCCTTAGAATGGTTGACCGAAGAGTGACTGAGATTTTCATTTTCGGTCACGGTTTATATGGCTTTGGTCTTTTTTGTATCGATGTTTCGGTTCTCGGTTTACATGTACACCCCTACTTGAGATGACATCTGCGCATGAAAGAAGTAAACCAAAACATCTTCATACTCTTCACGTCCAAAGGCAACCAAAACCCACGACTTTCAAATTTTAACTTAGGTATTATTACCATAAAAAATAACTATCCCTTTGTCTCATATTAAGTGTCACTAGAATGGATATATCAAACACGAAAATAAATCAAAAAAACATCAGTTTCTACGACGCTTAATATGGGACGCAAAGGTTTTTTTTTCATCATAATGACTCAGTACCGAACTAATTTGAACAACCCTAGCGATGTAGGGATTAGATTCAAAAACCGAAAAATATAAGTGATTAGGCTCAGCCAGAAAACAAACATGGAACTAGCATTTGCATTGACAGAGCTTTGCACATATTATTGGGCAGGTGGGGATCAGTTCCCCGATTGGGGTTCTCCTATTGGGATCTCTCTGAGGACGAGGAGGACGTGGAAGGTTGGAATCAGTTTCCCGCCGACGATGCCGGTGCGGACACCGGCGGTGGGGAGAGGCGGACGCTTGTCATGTCGGTGGGGACATCGCGAACACCGCCATCGAGGACGTCGAGATGGAGGACGCCGCTGCCATCGTCTCGGGTGAGGAGATGATCTCCGACATCTCAGAGGAGGTGGATGGCCCGGCCCACATCGTCATCTCCTCCGATGAAGAGTACTAGTTCTCCGTCCGCCGGCGCAGGTCGTTATATAGCTAGTATAGTACTAGTTTCCACAGCCGCAGAAGGCCGGCCGTTGACAATGTACCTATTTTGCTAGGTATAGTAATGTAAAAACGTATAACCCCCACTGATACTAGCGTAGTTCCGCCGCCGGAGAAGCCTAGCGGCGTTCGATGATGTAATTATTTTTCTAGGTAACGTGGATGTCAATTTAAGATCGCTTAGTAACTATTTTGCGAACTGATTTACGTACGCACGTGTGTTCAAATTTACGATCGTGTATGTAGTGTTGTTTGATCAAATGACCGGGCATCAACCGTAAGTGTTATAATTGGCGCCAGATAAAAATTATACCCTGTCATTACTAATAGCCGTGTGTAAATTTGAATATTAGGAAGCGGTCGTTAAACTGACCGTCTAACAAATAATTTGAGACGATCTAATATAACAAGCAACTCTAATCTAAGATTATTGGAGACGGGCAATAGTTACGGCCGGCTCCAATAGTTGCAGAGACTGAACTAAATTATTGACCGTCTATGGTGTAGCATTACATGCGGTTCTAATTTTCCTGCTCTAACCGAGTCTAGGTCCCGTCTTGGATTCTTGGTTGTGTACTAGTGTACCTGCGCTGATATAGAGAATGACGAGCCGGTGGAGAGAACAACGAGCCAATTGAGAGTTTCCATGTCTAATATCAAATTTGTATATACATGCACGCTTCTAAGAAATATTATATTATATGTATGCATCAACGTATAGAGTATCTAGTAGCGTAGAATATGTATACGAAAATTTGTTTGAAATGAGAAAAAATTGAACGAACAACACAAATGAAAAACCTAAAACCCGAAACCCATAAAACCCTAAAACCTAAAACCCACGAGATATTAAGTTCCGGTTGATGCTACCAACCGGCACAAACCACTTGGCCGCGGACACGTGGACTCCTTTTGTCCAAGTTGGTGTTACAAAGCGGGACTAAAGGTCCTACGGTCTGAGCTCTCGGCTGCGTCTACGTGGAAGGGCATTTAGTCCCGATTCGTGATAGACCGAGACTAAAGAGGGGGTTTTAGTCCCGATTGGGCAGTACCGGTTGGAAACCTGGACTAGAAGCCCTTCCCAACCAGGACTATAACCCCGTTTCCACTAGTGACAGTATATGAATTTTGGTCTTCTCTTTTCATATATGTATATGTGGCACATTAACATTAGTTTCCTACTGCCAATTTATTATGCAGCATGATCATGGAGAACGGAAGCTATCCAAGGTATTCCTTCACACTTTTATCTACTATTATCCGATTTGGTAACATGAGTCTCGCCGGTATCAACCATAGTTGAAGTCCGGCAGGTCAAATCAGCAGTTTCACACCACAATTATATAGCTAGATGGTAAGGCATTATAACAAATGAACCCCTATGGATTATAAAGTCAGATGTCACAATTCAGTATTAAGATGTATTTGATCAGATACGTTTCCTTGGGATGTTTGCATACTCATGCAAATAAATAGCTCTCTTGGTAATATTTATGGTTTTCTGGAAACGTGATGGAAAATAAAGTTTTATAGCTAGATATCACAGTTCAATTTTCCAAAATGAAATTGAGCAGCTTTAGTTATGTTATCCATTCATTTTACTGCCATGTGTTTCGTAGGCAAACTAAATTTGGTTTACGGCATGGAAAGTAAGATCGTTATAGGTTTTGTACTTGACCTCCTTACCATAATTTTTTTTAGGCTGTCCGGGGGGGGGGGGGGGGGGGGGGTGAGAGAATCCCCACAGGTCGGCGGCTTCTCTATGTTCCGTTAAATTAAAACAGTGTGACCATAAGGTCAAGTCTTGAATAATGTTATCTAGAGTGTGGATAGATGTTTGATGTATGTTCCTAAACACCATAGAGTTCCTTGCATCCCAAACCTTCCAAAGGATTATCAAGACCAAGGAATGCCAGATAGATACAGGAAGCAGCCCCTGAGGCGTCGCTGCCTCCCAAATCTCATCGAAGGATATGTTGTCCGGGTGAATCCCTATGCGCTGCCATATCGTAATGGCTTGTGGGCAACTTAAGAAGACGTTGGCTCTATCTTCGCAATTTGCCGGGCATCTGGGGCATGGTGAGTGGTCGATAATATGCGTGTGGCGTAGGTTGTCTCGAGTGTTGAGTCTGTCCAAGGCTAGCAGCCAACCGAAAATCTTCACCTTCCCCGGCACCTTTGTGTCCCAAACCCTCTCCGTGGCCTGAGGTGTTACAAACCGGTGCTAAAGGGTCTGACAGCGGGCCCTGCAGTTGCTGCAAAAAACGAGAAAACATTTAGAACCGGTTTGTGATACAAACCGGTTCTAAAGGGTCTGACCCCTGGGCCCCCCTACCTGCAGCAAATGGCCGCAAGGCCTTTAGGACCGGTTTGTAACACAAACCGGTCCTAAAGGCCTTGTGGCCATTTGCTGCAAGGAGGGGGCCCAGCGGACACACCCTTTAGAACCGGTTTATATCCAACCTGGTTCCAATGTGCTTGGCTCAATATCCTGTTTTCTACTAGAGCTTGTGCGAAACGTTCAACGCCTACATTATATAGAGTTCTAGACACACCTACAATCAACGGAAATCATCTCTTCTCTGAATGTGGAGAGCTGAATATCATTTCGAGCGGCGTGCTTCGATGGGAGGGATTGCAACAGGCGCGCCTAAATATGCTGAGTGCTGATTTTCTTTTACCACGCGCTATCATACACACCACGCAGCATCCACGACTCCTTTTGCCTAGATCGGGCCTAGAAGGCCCATATCAGGCCCGAGACAGCCGTGAACCAGCACCTCGGAGGCAGCCGACCGCTGAGGAGCCTCAAAAAGTTAATGCTCCCGCCGTCGAGTTAAGACGATCCACACACTTCGAAAATTATGCGGTGCCAAAATCCTCCGGTCATTTAGTCGTCTTTGCATTAATTTTTCTTAATTATAGGTATAGGTGGACACTTTCCACTGCATGCAAGATTTCAGCTCCAAGCAAAAATTACTGAGGCTGGTCACAATGGGGAGGTACTTAGGAGTAACATCACACATTCCAATACAACTTTGCTTATGTGGCATGTATTTAATGCAGAGAGAGGTGCTTGTGGTAACTAGCTAAGTTACCGGAACATCACACACTCCAAGAAACAATGAGTCTATAGCCTAATAAAAGCATTGTTGCATGACACTACATACTCCCTCCGTTCTCGAATAAGTGTACCTCTAGAATTGGTCTTGGCCAAACTTTTTAAACTTTGACCAACTTTATACAAAATAACATCAATATATATGATATAAAATCCATGTATTATAAAAGTATATTTCAAAATGGATCTAACGATACCAATTTAGCATCATAAATGTTGTTACGTTTCCCAATAAAGTTGGTCAAAGTTTAAAATTGTTGACTTCTATAAAAGGAAAAAGTACACTTATTTGAGGACGGAGGGAGTACATTTTAATCACCATTGTGGAGGTAGGAACATAGTGTAGAAAAGTGTCTAGGTTCCTAACTTATGTTACTTCCCATTGTGACCAGCCTGAAGCAGATTAGAACAGGACGGAGGGAGTAGGTGCCGAACATGCCACGTCCAAAAAAGATTACTAGGTCAAAACGAGTAGTTATTAAGCCTGCCAAGTAGTTATCGACCTAACAAGGTGTATAACATCAAACGAGAAAAAGACAAAGGTGCATGTCACTTTTCATAGCACTTACTGCACCAATCACGTCTTTAATAATACTAAAATAACCACAATCAGCTACCAGATACTCCTCTGAAAATAACGGCGCCTTAACCATCAAAAGATACAAAAACAATATTAAGAAAAATGCATCCTATAATCCGGAGGAACGCGCCATTGCGTCCTCGGCACGCTCTGTGCGCCACGCTTCCTAGAACCTGCATTAAACGTGCGCTCAAGTAGGGAAGAGAAACCGAATCAAAAAACTTATAGGACCCGCCACAGACGTACCTTATCTCCTCCTCAATTCTCTTCCATCCACTCATTTCTATGTTCCCTTTCTGCTACCTCAGGTCGCCGAGCACCACCTATCCACCATGTCACCGGCCTCTACTCAGACCAGCTTGACAGGCCGTCTAAAAACGGGCCACCACCGTCCCTCTCTCTGCACTGCCACAGTTTTTTCCCCACGGACGCGCATGTCGATGCTTCCATCCCGAATTGCTCCCACATAGGGGTTTCTTTTCTTGCTGCGAGGACTGCACGTGGCGGCAGACAGTGCCGCAAGTGGTCGCCACCGATGCTACGAGCGGCAGTCGTCCCTGCTATAGCAGTGTGCGGCGGTGCTTCCACCCATGGAACCGGTGTATACCGATGTTCAACAGTGCTATCGTAGGTGCCCACCAAAGCTATCGTAGCTGGTCGGTGATGCTACACTAGGAAGTCGACGATGCTATCGTCGGAGGGCGGTTGCGCTAACGTCAAGACGGCGATGCTACTATAAGTTCTCGGTGATGCTACCGTAGCTGGTCGACGATGCTATCGTCATTTCTCGGTGATGCTGATGTCGGTGGGCTGCGGTGGTCTGCTCACTACCGTAGGTAGGCGACAATGGTAGTGTAAGTTCTCGGTGATGCTACTGTAGCTGGTCAATGATGCTATCATCAGTTCTCAGTAATGCTAATATCGGTGGGTTGCAGTGTTCTACTCACTACCGTAGGTAGGCGAGGATGGTGCGTACCGTATGTGCCCAGCGATGGTACCGTCGACGGGTTGTGGTGCTACTCGTCGGAGTTGACGTGATGTTGATGGTGTTGTAAAGAAGGAGCGGCAGAGCTGCATGCATTAGTGGCGGAGCAGCACGTGGTATGCGACGGCGCTACCATCGGTGACCTTCAATGATGTGAGGAGCATAAGGTGTTGCTCATAGCATAAGGCGTTGCTGCCAGTTGTGCCTGTCGGTGCCATATGTTACACTGGTAGAAAATAGGGCTGTAGTCCCGGTTCGCCAGGGCCTGTAGTCCCAACCCAGCAACCGGGACTAGCAATGCGCGACTAAAGACCCCACTCTATAGTCGCGCCGACTGCGAACCGGGACTAAAGGCCCGTCCACGTGGGCGGGTGGCGGAGCCGGGAGGCGGAGGACATTTAGTCCCGGTTGGCCACATGAACCGGGACTAGATTTATTTCGTAATTTTTTTAATTCATTTGGTTTCTAATTATTTTTCGCACCTTTTTTTCACTCCCTTTTTTCCACTCATTTTTTTTTCAGAATTTGTATTATTTGCTTAGTGTCTAACTACAATTATCTCTAGTCAAATTACTTACTCATGGTCAAACTTCCCGCTCGGTCACCCATCCTCCCACTACTCTAGCACTAGCACGCTTAACTTCCGAGTTCCATCCCGTCCCGCATCAAAGTGTTTCGCACGCATGTATGTGATACTAGTATCATATCAATCCTATTAACATGAGACTCGATGCCACATTTCTTTATTGTCTGAATTTCAAATAAATCTTTTAATAAACAAAAGTAATGATGTAATTAATTATTTTGAATAAATAAATAAACTTTAACTTTTAATTTGTATTATTTCTAAAAATACAAATAATATATCAAAAAATTAAGAAAAATAGAACTAATTCATTTTAAAATCTTAATAATACAAATAATATATCAAAAAATGAAGAACAATAATACTAATTCATTTTAAAATCTTAATAATACAAATAATATATCAAAAAATGAAGAACAATAATACTAATTCATTTTAAAATCTTAATAATACAAATAATATATCAAAAAATGAAGAACAATAATACTAATTCATTTTAAAATCTTAATAATACAAATAATATATCAAAAAATGAAGAACAATAATACTAATTCATTTTAAAATCTTAATAATACAAATAATATATCAAAAAATTAAGAACAATAATACTAATTCATTTTAAAATCTTAATAATACAAATAATATATCAAAAAATTAAGAACAATAATACTAATTCATTTTAAAATCTTAATAATACAAATAATATATCAAAAAATGAAGAACAATAATACTAATTCATTTTAAAATCTTAATAATACAAATAATATATCAAAAAATGAAGAACAATAATACTAATTCATTTTAAAATCTTAATAATCTTTACCTAATAATAAAGGCATTAAGGCTTCCCTGGTTTGGTTTGGTACGTCATTAAAATTATCCTAAAATTACATATAAATTACCCACCCTGCCACCGGTAAGCTGTACTTGTTTCCTGCCTGTTTTGGTCCGTCGTGCACTCTCCCTCGCGGGAACCAATATGGATTCCGTCTTCGGATTGAAAGAGGTTTGTGCAACGTCTCTACTGCTCCCCTTTATATATGGGAAAATTTACTAGAGACTCCGCCGAAAACGGCAATCGACGACTTCCGTCATCACCGCGCGCGCGTTGCAGGTGTGAGGTCACCTCCCATGTACTCCGTACGTTGTTGACGTCGTGCTCAGCACGGTCACATGCATCGGGTATTTTTCCTGGCCGCACCGCACAGTTGCATCTCCCTCTACATCGAATCTGGATAGTGCCGATATATGTCGTAATGGCCGCGGTGGCCGCGCAAATTGAAATTCTTATCTTATCCCGTCGACTCATGTGAAGAGTTTTTAATTATCTTGATGTTGCTTTGCATGGCAATGTCCGTGTACGTCCATATTCATTGCATGGCACTGTAGTGCTAGGCTACTAGCTGGAGTTGTTGTTCGGCTCCTCTCACGTACCAGTTCCAGCCCTCCAAAGTTCCAAGTCAAGAATCAGTCGGCAGGTTGTCTGTGACTTTGGCGGCATCGTCCTCAACAACTGGGACTGCATTGCTATGCCCTTTGCCCTGCGGCAGCCCAAACGGCAACAACACCATCTTCATTCGTGGCTGGTACAACTATACTACTACGCCATACTAATTGATTAATTACCACACTGTTCCGGACACAGTTAATTTCACATCCGAACTCTTTCTTGTACGCCATACTAAATGATTAATTACCACATTGTTCCGGACACAGTTAATTTTACATCGAAACTCTTTCTTGTGTTACCTAGCTCTAAACTCGAATAGGCTTTCCCCCCGCTTTATAAATAAATTAACCCTCACAACATCCATAGAGTGCCAGATACAACACCAACATGAAACAAGTAGCAAATGTTGGGGCAACATCACAACAATGCCCAAAAAGAAAGAAAGACAAATCTTTTGCCTCGTTTCAAAAAAAAATGTGGGAGGCGGAGGGGGTGGTGTGGATAGATAGGGAATAGAGCCGCCGGGGGTGGGGGAGAGTGAAGCCTCGGGGTGGAACCGAGGAGGCGATGCGGCGCGCATCAGCTAGGAGTCTATCGATGTAGGCATCTAGCCGCGCCTTCTCCCGCTGTCTACAGAGCGGGTACCACTGCTGCAACAGAGCAAAACATTTGAACAGAGAGTCAGACGTACGTAGCTCTAAACTGGACGTGAATGTGTGGTAATGTGGTTTGAGCGGTGCTACACGTACGACGATATTCGTACAATCTGTGTGCGACAGTGTGTATCAGCCATCAACTATGTTCAGTGTTCGGCTAAGATGGCATCGTACAGAAGTCGTACACAGAAACGCCGTATGCAAAGCATTTGTGATGTGGTTTCTCTTGAGCCGTAGGGGTATGACCGGAAGATGATTGACGAAGGGGAAGGACCTTGCTTACAAAGTGCTTATAAACAAATGATCCATACCTATACTTTTTCAAATATTCCGAGAAGGCCACATGTGTACACACTGAATTTCAATGCTCTACCAGTAGTATATTAACTGAAAGATATGTATATAATTTTTTTATTGCTTAATTGTGACAGTTGCCGTTGAGTATTTTGCTAAACCATCCTTTAAAAACAAAGCGAAACCATATGAATCAAGTGTTTCGGATGAGCCATTGTCATCACCTACCATCTCAACATCATGTATTGTTTCTAAATGTTTTCTATTAATTGGTTCGGAATGAGATAATCAGATCAAGTGTACATTGCCATCACCTCCATCACCCACCGTGTTGAACATTATGTCAAGTTTCTGAATTGATGAATTAATGGAGAAACAATTTCATCAGATGATGATTATCTCCCGTAGCAACGCACGGGCACGATGACTAGTACAAATAATATATCAAAAAATTAAGAACAATAATACTAATTCATTTTAAAATCTTAATAATACAAATAATATATCAAAAAATTAAAAACAATAATACTAATTCATTTTAAAATCTTAATAATACAAATAATATATCAAAAAATGAAGAACAATAATACTAATTCATTTTAAAATCTTAATAATACAAATAATATATCAAAAAATGAAGAACAATAATACTAATTTTTTGTTAACAGATATATAGAATCTGTAGTTTTTCTGTTTTGTTTTCTTGATGTGTTTTTGTTTGTGCTTGTTTTGAAACGTGTGTTTGAAATAATATAGAAATAGTATAGCTAGGAATTAATATATAAATAATATCCAAGTCATTTAAAACTATAGGAAACAAAAATAGTTTTATGAACAACAAAAGACAAGTGATAACTAAATCACAAATAAAATAAGTCTCACACATAGTTTTATGAACAACAAAAGACAAGTGATAACAAAAAACAAGTGATAACAAAAGATATCCATTACATAAGTCTCACAATACGGAACATTACATAACAAAAGATATCCATTACATATATATACTAAGATAACCCATTACATGCATACATCTATGGCTCCGTCGAGTAGATGCGGAACAACTCGTAGGAGACATATGCATCTATGACTGCATACTTGACGTTCATCAAGTCCAGTGGGGTCTTCTCCCAATAACGGTGATTCTTCGAGGGGAAATCAGACTTCATCCTTTCGTAGCCCTCGTGGATCAAGGCAGTTGCCATGACAGCCATCCCGGTCTTTGGCCCCTTCAACTGGATAAGATTCTGAAGATCAATGTAGTGATCTTCAGATATCATAATACCCAAGCGCATCAACTTCGGACGGTCTTGCGTGATGTCAACGCTGCAAAAGTCAAACCCCATGTTGACAAGAAAATCAAAAAGGGCCGGACAATACTTTGAACTACTGCAACAACAAAAATTTGATACGTGTTAGATATGTTGCAACACATGTATTCTTCACATGCAACAAAAAAATCGAAGATGCAAGATTGTATGTGTGCGTTACCTTGACCATTGGAAGATCAACACGGACTCCTTGAACGCAATCTGGATGACGGCAACATCCCTCTGATTCGCCGTATACTCCAGATCAAGCCCGAAGAACCGGTGTTCATCGGGAGAGGCGTCATAGAGATTGGTCAAATAACCAAGAGCACCGGGCAGCCTCTCACAACTGTTGGTGTAGCACACGTCGAGAACCTTGCCGCATGGTGTGGGACCATTGTATTCTTCCCAAACTTCAGCCATGGTGTGTGCTTGGTGAAGATCGATCGAAGATATGAGGAGGAAGACAGTACAGAGAAGAGAGGAAGAGAAACAGAGAGACTCCGACGCGCGCTGTGGAATGGCGCTCTTCTGCCTCGCTCGCGAAATAAAAACCACCGCGCGGGAGGCGAGAAGTTTGATCTTTAGTCCCGGTTGGCCACGCCAACCGGGACTAAAGGACCAATAGTCCCGGGTGGCCAGGTCAACCGGAATTAATGCCCTCCACGCGCCTCAACGCGCTTCCCAACCCGCGACGTATGACCTTCTGTCCCGGGTCTCCTCCCGACCCGGGACTAAAGACTCATTAGTCACGGTGCGCGACGTTTGGGGACTGATGGGGGCGTATGGAAGGCCTTTTTTCTACTAGTGTTATACTGCATGTGGAGGCGGCGGAGCAGACGGTCATGATACCACCGGTGGCCGCCGGCGCCGAGTGAAGACTTGGCGAGTAGTCGTACGGCATGCGTGCGAGAGACAAAGGAAGCACACAGGATTTTTTTTTTTTTTTTGCAAGCCATGGGTACGGTTAGGGGCGTATGGGTCCATCCGTGTGAGCTGGTCGAAAGGGACGTGTGCTTTTGTCGCCCCAGACCGGACACATGTCGTCTTCTAAAGGCGGGGGATCGGGGGAAATTATCCATCCAACTATTAATGACGTGCCATCTTTTTTGGGCACCAGCCTATCACTAATTATGATCTGCCACCAAATAATGTATACTCTCCTTCAGTGAAAAGAAAGGTGCATTAAACAAAAGAAATAAAGGCAGGATGTCCTTGGAACTTTGGAAGGCCCGCGATGATGTGGTCTTCTCGGCGTCTCTCGCCGCTCGGTCTTTAAGACATTATATGTTTTGTCGTATAGTGTTTATACATGGAGCAAACGTGCAACAATCTTGAAGACATGAAGAGGCACGAGGAAGCGGGATGCGTCATCTAGCATCACTTCTTCATCCTAGCATACACGAAATTGATTTGGCTTTTTAATAGCAGCGTGAACGTTTGCCTTGCCACATCCGACACGCGCGCGCTGCCATCATGTAGTGCCGGTGTCAAATTCCTAATTTCGCGGCAGTGCACTGATTGTCAAATACTCCGTCCGTTCAGAATTTGATGACTTCTGTTGGTCAAAATAGAGATGTATCTATATACTAAAAGATGTCTAGATACATCTCGATTTAGACAAACACAAGTCATCTAATTCCGAACGGAGGGAATACACTTGAGACGCTTCGATTATCCGGGTTTCAAATAACCACAAGGCCAGTCGATTGGGTCGAAACGATTGTTTCAATTTTAACTGCTATCCGAGGAGTCTGGTTGACTGTTCGGTTCCATCATTGGTAAGGACTGAACTAATTGATACTTCCTCCGTCCCGAATTAATTGTCTCAAAATTGGACAAAACTAGATGTATTTAACTCTAAAACATGTTTAGATACACCCACTTTTGTCCAACTTTCAGACAATTAATTTGGGATAGAGGTAGTAGATGACTTTCATTTTATCCATACATGCATGTAAGTACACTAAAACTCACGGTCACCCATGCCCACGATTAATATTCCGACCAGCATTGTAGGACTGAAGATGATATGCGTTTCAGGAGAAAGGAAGAAGATAAGTGTCGGTAGGGCCACGGGTGAGATCGCCTGTCGCAAGATCGAACGTGGACACGGTCGCCCGGTATGGACCCGTTTCTCTTACTATCTCCGTTTACATAAAAGAAGATACTATGTGATGTTTGACCAAACTATGTGATGTTTGACCAAACATTTATGAAACATTATCAACCTTTATAATTTTAAATCAGTCTTATTTGATAGATAATGAAATAAATATTCATTGTATAAATGTAGAATATTATAATGTTTTGATATTTTTTTCTATATATTTGGTTAAACTTTACAATGTCTGATTTCAAATAAATTTTTTTACAGGTCTTGTTTTCGGGGGAAAGTAGGAATTAGGTGAGAGGAGCGGAGGAAAAAAAAGGTATGGGCGGGAGTTGACATGGAGTAGTCTGTGGGCTGATGGGCTATTATGTAGGTGTTGGGCCGTAGCAATTTAGTTCGGTGTGTTCGGTACCATCGGCTAACAAAGGCACAGGACCCAATCAAGCACACAAAAGTCAGTTCCTTAGGCTAGTCACAATAGGTAGTAACATGCACTAGTAACATAAATACTTTTCAATACTATGTTAATACCTCCATAGTGGGTACTAGTAACAAAAATATAGTATCATGCAAAGATGTATTTATGAGGTTGTACACTCATATTATGTTGGGAGATGTGATGTTACGGTAACTAGCTATGTTACCATAACCTCCTCTCTTCTCATTAAATACTGGACACATCAAATTTTTTACCTACGTGGCATTGATGTTACTACTTAGTTACTGCCTATTGTGACCAGCCTTAGAATGGTTGACCGAAGAGTGACTGAGATTTTCATTTTCGGTCACGGTTTATATGGCTTTGGTCTTTTTTGTATCGATGTCTCGGTTCTCGGTTTACATGTACACCCCTACTTGAGATGACATCTGCGCATGAAAGAAGTAAACCAAAACATCTTCATACTCTTCACGTCCAAAGGCAACCAAAACCCACGGCTTTCAAATTTTAACTTAGGTATTATTACCATAAAAAATAACTATCCCTTTGTCTCATATTAAGTGTCACTAGAATGGATATATCAAACACGAAAATAAATCAAAAAAACATCAGTTTCTACGACGCTTAATATGGGACGCAAAGGTTTCTTTTTCATCATAATGACTCAGTACCGAACTAATTTGAACAACCCTAGCGATGTAGGGATTAGATTCAAAAACCGAAAAATATAAGTGATTAGGCTCAGCCAGAAAACAAACATGGAACTAGCATTTGCATTGACAGAGCTTTGCACATATTATTGGGCAGGTGGGGATCAGTTCCCCAATTGGGGTTCTCCTATTGGGATCTCTCTGAGGACGAGGAGGACGTGGAAGGTTGGAATCAGTTTCCCGCCGACGATGCCGGTGCGGACACCGGCGGTGGGGAGAGGCGGACGCTTGTCATGTCGGTGGGGACATCGCGAACACCGCCGTCGAGGACGTCGAGATGGAGGACGCCGCTGCCGTCGTCTCGGGTGAGGAGATGATCTCCGACATCTCAGAGGAGGTGAATGGCCCGGCCCACATCGTCATCTCCTCCGATGAAGAGTACTAGTTCTCCGTCCGCCGGCGCAGGTCGTTATATAGCTAGTATAGTACTAGTTTCCACAGCCGCAGAAGGCCGGCCGTTGACAATGTACCTATTTTGCTAGGTATATTAATGTAAAAACGTATAACCCCCACTGATACTAGCGTAGTTCCGCCGCCGGAGAAGCCTAGCGGCGTTCGATGATGTAATTATTTTTCTAGGTAACATGGATGTCAATTTAAGATCGCTTAGTAACTATTTTGCGAACTGATTTACGTACGCACGTGTGTTCAAATTTGCGATCGTGTATGTAGTGTTGTTTGATCAAATGACCGGGCATCAACCGTAACTGTTATAATTGGCGCCAGATAAAAATTATACCCTGTCATTACTAATAGCCGTGTGTAAATTTCAATATTAGGAAGCGGTCGTTAAACTGACCGTCTAACAAATAATTTGAGACGATCTAATATAACAAGCAACTCTAATCTAAGATTATTGGAGACGGGCAATAGTTACGGCCGGCTCCAATAGTTGCAGAGACTGAACTAAATTATTGACCGTCTATGGTGTAGCATTACATGCGGTTCTAATTTTCCTGCTCTAACCGAGTCTAGGTCCCGTCTTGGATTCTTGGTTGTGTACTAGTGTACCTGCGCCACTGGTAGAAAACAGGCCTACTGTCCCGGTTCGCCAGGCCCATTAATCCCGTCCGGGCAACCGGGACTAGCTACGCGCGACTAAAGGCCCCCCCCTATAGTCCCATCTCTTACGGACCGGGACTAAAGGCCTGTCCACGTGGGCGGGTGGCGGAGCCTGGGGTCGGAGGAAATTTAGTCCCGGTTGGCCACATGAACCGGGACTAGATTTATTTCGTAATTTTTTTAATTCATTTGGTTTCTAATTATTTTTCTCACCTTTTTTTCACTCCCTTTTTTCACTCCCTTTTTTTCTCACAATTTGTATTATTTGCTTAGTGTCTAATTAAGATTATCTCTAGTCAAATTAGTTACTCATGGTCAAACTTCCCGCTCGGTCACCCATCCTCCCACTGCTCTAGCACTAGCACGCTTAACTTCCGAGTTCCATCCCGTCCCGAATCCAAGTGTTTCTCACGCATGTATATGATAGTTGTATCATATCAATCTTATTAACATGTTGGCCGAAGCCATATTTCTTTATTGTTTGAATTTCAAATAAATCTTTTAATAAACAAAAGTAAAGATGTAATTAATAATTTTGAATAAATAAATAAACATTAACTTTTAATTTGTATTATTTCTAAAAATACAAATAATATATCCAAAAATTGAGAAAAATAGAACTAATTCATTTTAAAATCTTAAAAATACAAATAATATATCAAAAATGAAGAACAATAATACTAATTCATTTTAAAATCTTAAAATACAAAATATATATCAAAAATTAAGAACAATAATACTAATTCATTTTAAAATCTTAAAAATACAAATAATATATCAAAAAATGAAGAAAAATAATACTAATTCATTTTAAAATCTTAAAATGAAAAAATATATCAAAAATAAAGAACAATAATACAAACAATATTCATTACATGCATAGATCGAGTCGACAAGAAAATCAACAAGGTCCGGGCAATGCCTCGAACTACTGTAACAACAAAAATAGGATATGTGTTAGATATGTTGCAACACACGTATTGTTCACATGCAACAAAAAAACTCGAAGATGGAATGCAAGATTGTACACGTGTGCTATATATATATAGCTTCTACCTTGACCATTGGAAGACCAACACCGAATGCTTGAACGATATCTGGATGAGGGCAACATCCTTCTGATTCGCCGTGTACTCCAGATCGAGACCAAAGAACCGATGTTCTTCGGGAGCTTCAAAATAGAGATCGGCCAAATGACCCAGAGCTTCATGCAGCCTCGCGCAACTGTTGGTGAAGAGCACGTCCAAATCCTTGCCGCATGGTGTCTTCCCATTGTATTGCGTCCATTCAGCCATTTTGCGTGTGTGTGCTTGGATCGAAAAGAACAGAGAGCGAGAGAGAGGAAGAACAGAGAGCGAGAGGAAGAACAGAGAGCGAGCAGTGGAATGGCGCCCTTCTGCCTCGCTCGCGAAATAAAAACCGCCGCGGGGGAGGCGAGACGCTTGATGTTTAGTCCCGGTTGGCCACGGGCACGGGGAATAAAGGGCCATTGGTCCCGGTTGGCCACGGGAACAGGGAATAAAGGACCAATAGTCCCGGGCGGCCATGTCAACCGGAATTAATTCCCTCCACGCGTCGCAACGCGCTTCCCAACCCGCGACGTCTGACCTTCTGTCGCGGGTCTCCTCCCTACCCGGGACTAAAGACTCATTGGTCACGGTGCGCAACGCTTGGGGACTGATGCTGGCATACCGAAGGCCTTTTTTCTACCAGTGCGCTGATATAGAGAATGACGAGCCGGTGGAGAGAACAACGAGCCAATTGAGAGTTTCCATGTCTAATATCAAATTTGTATATACATGCACGCTTCTAAGAAATATTATATTATATGTATGCATCAACGTATAGAGTATGTAGTAGCGTAGAATATGTATACGAAAATTTGTTTGAAATGAGAAAAAATTGAACGAACAACACAAATGAAAAACCTAAAACCCGAAACCCATAAAACCCTAAAACCTAAAACCCACGAGATATTAAGTTCCGGTTGATGCTACCAACCGGCACAAACCACTTGGCCGCGGACACGTGGACTCCTTTTGTCCAAGTTGGTGTTACAAAGCGGGACTAAAGGTCCTACGGTCTGAGCTCTCGGCTGCGTCTACGTGGAAGGGCATTTAGTCCCGATTCGTGATAGACCGAGACTAAAGAGGGGGTTTTAGTCCCGATTGGGCAGTACCGGTTGGAAACCTGGACTAGAAGCCCTTCCCAACCAGGACTATAACCCCGTTTCCACTAGTGACAGTATATGAATTTTGGTCTTCTCTTTTCATATATGTATATGTGGCACATTAACATTAGTTTGCTACTGCCAATTTATTATGCAGCATGATCATGGAGAACGGAAGCTATACAAGGTATTCCTTCACACTTTTATCTACTATTATCCGATTTGGTAACATGAGTCTCGCCGGTATCAAACATAGTTGAAGTCCGGCAGGTCAAATCAGCAGTTTCACACCACAATTATATAGCTAGATGGTAAGGCATTATAACAAATGAACCCCTATGGATTATAAAGTCAGATGTCACAATTCAGTATTAAGATGTATTTGATCAGATACGTTTCCTTGGGATGTTTGCATACTCATGCAAATAAATAGCTCTCTTCGTAATATTTATGGTTTTCTGGAAACGTGATGGAAAATAAAGTTTTATAGCTAGATATCACAGTTCAATTTTCCAAAATGAAATTGAGCAGCTTTAGTTATGTTATCCATTCATTTTACTGCCATGTGTTTCGTAGGCAAACTAAATTTGGTTTACGGCATGGAAAGTAAGATCGTTATAGGTTTTGTACTTGACCTCCTTACCATAATTTTTTTTAGGCTGTCCGGGGTGGGGGGGGGGGGGTGAGAGAATCCCCACCTGAATATTCTCAAAAATAGAAATTACACATTACACAGGGAGAGATGAGCGTGCCACAGGTCGGCGGCTTCTCTATGTTCCGTTAAATTAAAACAGTGTGACCATAAGGTCAAGTCTTGAATAATGTTATCTAGAGTGTGGATAGATGTTTGATGTATGTTCCTAAACACCATAGAGTTCCTTGCATCCCAAATCTTCCAAAGGATTATCAAGACCAAGGAATGCCAGATAGATACAGGAAGCAGCCCCTAAGGCGTCGCTGCCTCCCAAATCTCATCGAAGGATATGTTGTCCGGGTGAATCCCTATGCGCTGCCATATCGTAATGGCTTGTGGGCAACTTAAGAAGACGTTGGCTCTATCTTCGCAATTTGCCGGGCATCTGGGGCATGGTGAGTGGTCGAGAATATGCGTGTGGCGTAGGTTGTCTCGAGTGTTGAGTCTGTCCAAGGCTAGCAGCCAACCGAAAATCTTCACCTTCCCCGGCACCTTTGTGTCCCAAACCCTCTCCGTGGCCCTGAGGTGCGGTCACGGGTGCATGGCCATGTACGCTCCTCTGTATGAGAAGGGAGATCCGTCAAGTAGCACGCGTTCATCCACGCCTTCCGTCATGACAAAATCCTGCAACAACAAAGAGAGAGCGGCAAGCTGTCTAGAGGCCGCAATGGTTAGCCGATTTTGGAGGCTCGATTCTACCCTATTTTGCAGAACATCCACAACGAAAGCATTTTGGGACTTGGTGTGGTGGGAGAATAAGGCAGGGAAAACAGTAGTTAGTGGCTCTTGGAGAAGCCACCTGTCATGCCAAAAGAAAGTAGATGCCCCGTTGTTTACATAGCATTTTGTTATTTGAGAGAGCAAAGGTGTATATTTGGCGATAATTTTGCGAAGGTATGAGTGGGTGGAGGAGTGGTTCGCAAATGGAGATTGTGTAGAGACCCAATTTTTCCAAGGAGTCGAGGGGTTATGGAGGGATTTGAAGCAGATTTTCAAAAGAAAACAAAAATTCTGTGCATTTGCGTTTTTTATCCCCAGCCCCCCCCCCCCAAACTTAGGTTGACAAGCTTTTTCCCATGCAACCAGGCATTGGGCGCCCGAACACGTGCCATCGTCGGTCCAAAAGAAGGATCTATGCTTGCTATCAATTTTGTGAATGACCGTTGCGGGAAGAGTAATGGATGACATGAAATAGGTTGGCAGACTATCGAGCACAACTGAGGCAAGAATCAGCTTTCCGCCTTTGGAGAGTAAGGAGGTTCTCCAGCCCGAAAGGTACCTGTCGATGCTATCTATGATGGGTTGGAAGGCCGAGCTTGGGTTTTTTTCTCTGAAAGAGGGAGACCAAGGTAGGTTTGCGGGAAGGAGGATGTTGTGGTGCCTAAAATATTGGAGATGTCTTTTGCGTTGGTTGCAGATATGTGAATCGGAACAAATGTTGTTTTTTGGAAATTGATATGAAGACCTGGTGCGTTTGAGAAGTGGTCAAGGGTATTTTTGAGATTCGTAGCTGCGTTGTGAGAGGCCTTAATAATTTGTAATGTGTCGTCGGCGTATTGGAGGACCGGGCAAGGTTCACTGTCTGATAATGGATGGCTGAGGAGCCCCTGAGAGCAGGCACAGATGATTATTTGTTGGAGAAGGTCCCCCATTGTCATGAAAAGGTAGGGTGATAGGGGGTCTCCCTACCGAAGGCCAGTTTTGCAGGTGATCCAAGGTCTAGGGATTCCATTTACCAACACGGCTGTCATCCCTGTTTCAAGGAGTAGCTGGATCCAGGCTACAAAACGGGGTGGGAAGCCTCGGTGTTTTAAAATTGTAATCAACGAGTCCCGGCTTACTGAGTAAAAGTCTATGCGGAAGTCTAGTTTGATCACAATGGTTGTTGTTTCCTTTTGTGGCGGCAAAGAACACAAAAATTTCGGAAATTCCCCTGTTAGAGATGAAGCCCGTTTGGTTAGGATGGACAAGGTCGGGAATCTTTGTTTGCATCTTGTTGGTGAGAAGACGCGCAATGGCTTTGATAAGGAAATTTTGCAAGGCGATCGGGCGGAAGGCATCGGGGGTGCGGGCGTCCATACGTTTTGGGAGAAGAACCATGATGGAGCGGTTGATGCTTTAGAGGTAAACATTAAGAGAGTACAACTGAAAGAAGAGTTGGTGGACTTTTGCCTTAACAAGGGGCCAGAACGACCGGTAGAAATCTGGTCCGAATCCATCAGGGCCAGGGCTTGCAGTCATGTTCGTACCGAGCATGGCCTGTTGGATTTGATATTCGGAGAACGGACGGTCCAGATCAGACAACCCGTTCTTAGTGGTAGGATAGATAGAGTGCAGGTTGAAGCCCCAGTGAGTGGTCTGGGTGAGGCCAAGAAGCACTGGTACAAACAGGGGCTTTTGTCCCGGTTTGTAAGACCCATTCATCCCGGTTGTGCAACCGGGATGGGGCATCCGGGACAAATGCCCCTCCCCCATTGGCCCCGGTTGTGCCAGGACCCGGGACAAATGGGGTTGACCTCGTGGAAGTTGCGCTGGAACCTGGCCAGGGCTATTCGTCCCGGTTCTTACCACGAACTGGGATGAATGCCCATTCTGCCGCGACAGGGCTTTTGCCTTTTTCTCTGTCGCGGCAGAGTTTTTAATTTTTGTGTTTATTATTTTCCTTTTTATGTTTTGCGATCCCAGACCTCCCTGTGGCCCTTCCCCGGACCTCCCGGATCCCACGAGAAGAGAGAGCCTCGGTGGCCTCTCCAAGGAGCTCCCGGATCCCACGAGTGAATAAGTAATACATATATATAGCAAAAGAAACAACACTTATATTACAGAAGCAAAGTATATCGAGCATATTACATGACCGATGGAATGAATTACAAAATCAAATTCAGTCCCAACCGGCGCTATAGTACTCTCCATTTACATTTAGGACATCTGCATTAAAGAAGCGACATTAATTATTATCTCCTTAATTGTGTAAAAGATATACGAGTAGGTTCCTTGTGCGAAACGTTCAACGCCTACATTATAGAGTTCTAGACACACCTACAATCAACGGAAATCATCTCTTCTCTGAATGTGGAGAGCTGAATATCATTTCGAGCGGCGTGCTTCGATGGGAGGGATTGCAATAGGCGCGCCTAAATATGCTGAGTCACTGGTAGAAAATAGGCCTTCGGTACGCCCCCATTAGTCCCCAAAATAATCGGCCCGCGACCATAGGGGTCTTTAGTCGCGGTTCGGGACGAGACCCGCGACCAATAGTCTGGGCCCAGCGCGCTCGGTCCACAGCTGTCGGAGGGGAGGGGCTTTAGTCCCGGTTGTCCAGACCAACCGGGGCTAATAGGTCATTGGTCTGGCCCCACGGCCTTTAGCCGCGGTTGTCCAGGTGAACCGGGACTAAAGGCCCATCCCTATATATAGAACTCAGCTCGCTGCAGTTAGCCACATTTGGTGTCACTTCTGCTCACAACATTCACAAGGGGTGGTGGGTATGCTTTTGGTTCCTACTATGCACACTAGGTGTTCGATGAAATGCCTGATAGCATGAAACACACATGATATTAAGTGTCCGAGCCGCACTTGAGCGTTTTCATTTATTTTACCTCCGCGGTCGCGGTTAGCAACTTGAACCCTTTCATGATTTGTATTATTTCCAGCTAGTTAGTTTAACAAATGCATGATGGTTAATTATATACTTTATATAATAATAATGCAGATGAATCGGCAATGGATGTACGGTAACCGACTCTCCGGCGAGTTCACTACGGGTTTGAAAGATTTCCTCGTAGTGGCAAATGCGAACAAGCAGCGAGGTTTTATTATCTGTCCATGTGCTGAATGTAAGAATGAGAAGGGTCACTCCTCCTCAAGAGTCGTTCACATGCACCTGCTTCGGCACGGTTTCATGCCAAGCTATAATTGTTGGACCAAGCATGGAAAAAGAGGGGTTAGAATGGAAGAAGATGAAGAAGAGGATGATATCGATTTCAACTATCATGACGCTTTCGGTGATACCTTCATGGAGGATGATGCTGAAGGTGGGGAAGGGTTTGGTGAAGGTGAAGAAGAGGCACATGATGAGCCCGCTGATGATCTTGGTCGGACCATTGCTGATGCACGGAGACGCTGCGAAACTGACAAGGGGAGGGAGAATTTGGATCGCATGTTAGAGGATCACACGAAGTCGCTGTACCCAGGATGCGACAATAGTCTGAAAAAGCTGGGCTGCACACTGAATTTGCTGAAATGGAAGGCACGGGAAGGTGTAGCTGACTCATCATTTGAAAATTTGCTGAAAATGTTGAAGAATATGTTTCCGAAGAATAACGAGTTGCCCGCCAGTACGTACGAAGCAAAGAAGGTTGTGTGCCCTCTAGGTTTAGAGATTCTGAAGATACATGCATGCATTAACGACTGCGTCCTCTACCGCGGTGCATACGAGGATTTGAATGAATGCCCTGTATGCACTGCATTGCGTTATAAGATCAGAGGCGATGACCCTGGTGACGATGTTGAGGGCGAGAAACCCAGGAAGAGGGTTCCCGCCAAGGTGATGTGGTATGCTCCTATAATACCTCGGTTGAAACGCCTGTTCAGGAACAAAGATCATGCCAAGTTGTTGCGATGGCACAAAGAGGACCGTAAGTCCGACGGGGAGTTGAGACACCCCGCTGATGGAACGCAATGGAGAAAGATCGACAGAGAGTTCAAAGATTTTGCAGCTGACGCAAGGAACATAAGATTTGGTCTAAGTACTGATGGCATGAATCCTTTTGGCGAGCAGAGCTCCAGCCATAGCACCTGGCCCGTGACTCTATGCATCTACAACCTTCCTCCTTGGTTGTGCATGAAGCGGAAGTTCATTATAATGCCAGTGCTGATCCAAGGTCCGAAGCAACCCGGCAACGACATCGATGTGTACCTAAGGCCATTAGTTGATGAACTTTTACAATTGTGGGGCAGACCTGGTGTACCTGTGTGGGATGAGCACAAAGAAGAGGAATTTAACCTACGAGCATTGCTTTTTGTAACCATCAACGATTGGCCTGCTCTCAGTAACCTTTCGGGACAGTCAAATAAGGGATACAAAGCATGCACGCACAGCTTACATGAGACTGAAAGTGTATTTTTGGATAATTGTAGGAAGAACGTGTACCTGGGTCATCATCGATTTCTTCCCCGAAATCATAACGTAAGAAAGAAAGGCAAGCATTTCAATGGCAAGGCAGATCACCGGCCGAAGCCTGCGGAACGTACTGGAGCTGAGATATTTGATATGGTCAAGGATTTGAATGTCATCTTTGGAAAAGGTCCTGGCGGACAATCAGTTCCGCAGGGAGTTGACGGGCACGTACCCATGTGGAAAAAGAAATCGATATTTTGGGAGCTACAGTATTGGAAAGTCCTAGATGTCCGCTCTGCAATCGACGTGATGCATGTTACGAAGAATGTTTGCGTGAACCTGCTAAGCTTCTTGGGCGTGTTTGGGAAGACAAAGGATACAAAGGAAGCACGACGGGATCAGCAACTTTTGAAAGACCCAGATGACCGGCATCCGGAATGGTTTCAAGGTCGTGCCAGCTACGCTCTTACGAAAGAAGAGAAGGTCATTTTTTTTGAATGCCTGAGCAGTATGAAGGTCCCGTCTGGCTTCTCATCGAATATAAAGGGAATAATAAACATGGCGGACAAAAAGTTCCAAAACCTGAAGTCTCACGACTGCCACGTGATTATGACGCAATTGCTTCCGATTGCTTTGAGGGGCCTCCTACAGGAAAATGTTCGAGTAGCCATTGTGAAGCTGTGTGCATTCCTCAATGCAATCTCTCAGAAGGTAATCAGTCCAAGAGATCTACCACGGTTACAGAACGATGTGGTCCAATGTCTTGTCAGTTTCGAGTTGCTGTTTCCACCATCCTTCTTCAATATTATGACGCACCTCCTGGTCCACCTAGTCGAAGAGATTTCCATTCTCGGTCCTGTATTTCTACACAATATGTTCCCCTTCGAGAGGTTTATGGGAGTATGAAAGAAATATGTTCGTAACCGTGCTAGGCCAGAAGGAAGCATCGTAAAGGGCTATGGAAATGAGGAGGTAATTGAGTTCTGTATTGACTATGTTCCTGACCTTAAGCCGATTGGTATTCCTCAATCGCGGCACGAGGGGAGACTAAGTGGAAGAGGCACGATCGGAAGGAAATCAACGATATGTATGGACGGTCATTCTATGACTGAAGCACACTACACAGTTCTGCAAAATTCGAGCTTGGTGGCTCCGTACTTCGAGCAACACAAGAATATTTTACGCTCGAACAACCCGGGGAAGCCTGAATCATGGATTAGAAAGGCCCACATGGAGACTTTCGGCAGTTGGTTGCGAAAACATTTAATGAATGACAATGATGTTGGAGATCAGCTGTACATGTTGGCCAAGACACCATCTTCGACTATAACGACTTTCCAAGGGTACGAGATTAATGGGAATACATTTTACACGATCTCCCAAGATAAAAAGAGCACCAACCAAAACAGTGGTGTCCGCTTTGATGCAGCAACCGAGATTGGGCAAAAGGTCACATATTATGGTTACATAGAGGAGATATGGGAACTTGACTATGGACCCTCCTTTAAGGTCCCTTTATTCCGGTGCAAATGGTTCAAGCTAACAGGAGGTGGGGTAAAGGTGGACGAGCAATACGGAATGACAATGGTGGATTTCGACAATCTTGGTTACCTTGACGAACCATTCGTCCTAGCCAAAGATGTCGCTCAGGTTTTCTATTTGAAGGACATGAGTAGCAAACCGAGGAAACGGAAAGATAAGAAAACGATCAGTACATCATGTGATGATCCAAAGCGCCACATTGGTCTTTCAGGGAAAAGAAACATCGTGGGAGTGGAGGACAAGACAGACATGTCAGAAGATTATAATATGTTTGGTGAAATTCCGCCCTTCAAAGTCAACACTGACCCAAGCATTAAGTTAAATGATGAGGATGCTCCATGGATACGGCCAGATCGTAAGAAAGCAGGGACACAAGGGAAGAAGCGATGTGTAATAATTTATTGTGTACCAAACTTTTTTGAATGGATCATGTGAATTATATTATCTCTGATGTGTTTAAGACTAACTCCTTTGCAAAATATTTGAGAAAACGAGTGGAAAGCATGGAAAACAGAAAGTTACTTAAATGTATCAAAACCTTGTGAGATAAAATATCTGATTTCATAACTTTTATTAAAAACAGAAAACAGACGCGCTAGCGCCGCAGTGTCGCCGGAATACAAATTCTTTTATTAAAAAGAGAGAACATACGAACACTACTCCTCGTCGTCGCCGTCGGGGAACTCGTCGGTGACCTCCTCCGGGACATCGACGTCGGCGAACTCGTCGGTGACCTCCTCGTCGTCGTCGGAGGTGCATGATGGTATGTCCGAGATAGGCCCCCACCTCGGATCGTCGGAGGCCCAGACTTCGCCGGCGCGGTCGGCCCGACGAAGCTCTTGCAGCGCCCTCGTCCTCGCCTCCCGAGCGGCATCTAACGCGAGGTGGCGTTCGAGGCGGCGCTTCGCCCGCTCAGCCGTGCGGGTCTGCCAGAGCTCCTCGTCGGCTCTCTCCTCCCCCGGGTTGTTCCGGTAATACTCGCGGACGACGCGTTCTTCCCTGGCGTCGACTAGGCCCTGAAACGCGCGGTGACGGAGGTGGAGGTGGTCGGCGGCAGTGACGATCTGCGGCTTCGGCGCCCGGGCCTCCGCTTCCCAGACGGTGTGGCAGTCGTTGAAGTTCATCAGCGAACGCGGGCGGTTGAGGCGCCAGGCCGCCGCGTCCCAGGCGCGGGCGGCCTCCGCCGCCGTCGCAAAGGAGCCGAGGGGGATGCGGTCGTCCCCCTAGCGGATATCTGCGCTGAACATTCCGTTCTGCCGTGCTCGGACGCCGCGAAAGCCGGTGGTGTTGTTCCTCCTCGGAGGCATGGTGGAAGCGCGACGGTGCGTGGAGTGGAGAAGACGCGCTCGAGGCGCGACAGTTTATACCGCGCCCTCCTGGCCACGCGTCACAACTCCCGCGCCACGCGTCGCAACTCCCGCGCCACGCGCCACCCTAACAGAACCAAGCAAATAGTTGCACATTACTAACCGAGCTCAAAGTGAACACTGACCCATAGCATGGATGGATGTGTTAAAGGGGGGGGGTGTAGAACAAAACAATCGGTATCACCATCATACAGCCCTACCGTGGCTACTCGGTGCAATATGCATACCAAATGCACGGTAGGACGTATGATGGCGAAACCGGATGTTTTGTACTTTCTCGATAAACTGAATATATGATGTATCAAACCTTAAAGGGGGATGTAGAACAAAACAATCGGTATCGCCATCATACAGCCCCACCGTGGCTACTGGGTGCAATATGCATACCAAATGCACGGCAGGACGTATGATGGCGAATCCGGATGTTTTGTATTTGCTCGATGAACTGACCGGTGTATGAAGGTGGGCTATATATAGGGTCCTCTGGCTCACAAAGTGTTGTGCTAGGGTTTTGATCCAACGGTTAAGAAACCACCTCATCCAACGGCTCACAACAGCTCGAAAGAAACACACCGTAGCCCTGATCGAACGGCTCACAACAGCTCGAAAGAAACACACCCCGGATCGAACGACTCACAAGCGCTTTAAAGAAACACACGATCCGTGTGATTCTATCTGATTGGTCCAAACGAAACCCTAACCCATTTAGTCCCGGTTGGTGTCCCCAACCGGGACTAAACAGATGTTTTCTTCTCGCTATATATATGTATGCATTGCCACACCATTGGCATAAACACATACAAACTCACCACTCTCTCTCATGGCTTCTACCGTACCCACTCTAACATTCATCCAGGCGGAGGCACTTTCGGCCTCGAACTACCCCTGCCCGTGCGGCTACAACGTTCCCGCCGGTTGGATGCTGAGCGCCGGAGGAGTGCCGGTCCCTCCTCTTCCTCAAGGTGTGGCGCGTCGGGCGGCCATCACGAACCACTACTATCACGAGCTCACGCCGGAGCAGCGGAGGAATCCCAGTTGGCATCCCGATAACCAGCATACTTGGGATGCCTTCTTCATCAATCGGCGTGAGAGGGCGCTCGCCAGGTATGAGGAGGACGGCCTGCCTCCTGGGAACTTTCACGAGGCCGGTCGTCGGCTATGGTGGTCCGGCCGGACTCTACAGAGCGTCATGGACTACATCAGGGCTGGCGATATCCCCCGCCTGCGGTACCCTCAGGCCCAGTCCTGGAGTCGTGATCCTCCGAGGGAGTGCAGAGCACCATCAGACGATAGTGACGACGACGGTGGCGGCGACTACGACGACTACGAGTACATGTACTATAGGCCTAGGCAGGAGTATGACTAGCAGATATCAGATCATGCATCTATGCTCTCCGTTTAGGTTTAGATCCACTCTAGCCATTATGTACTGCCTTTTTTATCTATATATATATTCAAGATGTGTGTGAATCTTTATGATTAGTTTTATTTTTCTGATATATTATTTGTATTTTTAAGATTTTAAAAAGAATTAGTTTTATTTTTCTAAATTTTCTGATATATTATTTGTATTTTTAAGTTTGGGAAAAGGAAAAGTATTTGAATAACCACCTTTAGTCGCGGTTCGTGTCACGAACCGGGACTAAAGGCTCGTTCTGCGCGGGAACGAAAACGCCGCGAAAAATTTCACCTTTAGTCCCGGTTCGTGACACAAACCGGGACTAAAGGCTCGCGGAGGGTACCCCAGGGGACCTTTAGTCCCGGTTGGTGACACCAACCGGGACTAAAGGCTGGCCCTATATATTCCCGGCCCCAAAATTTTCTTCGTCCAAACCCTCGTCTTCCTCGCGCCGGCGCCCTGCTCGTCGATTCCGTCGTCGTCGCCCGATTCCGTCGTCGTCGCCTGCGAGAGTACCGCGCCGTCGCCGTCGTCGTCGCCCGCGCCCTTCTCTCCACCGCCTCCGCCCTGCTTTGGCCCCGCCCCGTCGCCGTCTCCGGTAGGTTCCCCGCGGGCCTCGCGCCGCCCTCGAACCAGCGCCGCCCTCCCGCTCTCGAGAGGGGACCACGAACCAACGCCGCCCTCGCCGCGGGCCTCGCGCCGCCCTTGAACCCTTCCCCGTGGCCGGAAACCCTTCCCCATGGCCGGAATCGCTGGAGACAGAGAGCAGAAACTGCCACACCGCCGGCCACAGTGTCACGCCAGGGTGACGTCATCATAACGCCAGGGGCCCACTGTATATGGAATTACAGAAAATAATTAAATCTTCTAAATTAAACAACTTTTAATTTATAATTCCAAAAATTATGGAAAAATATGCGAAATGTTCGTAAAAATGTAAGCTATCTGTTTATATCATTTTCAATCATGTTTGACAAAGTTCAAAATGAGACCATATTTGAATTTGAGTTAAATTCATTAAAATAATGAAAATAAGTTTTAATTCAATAAATTCAGAATATTAAGTGTAATATACCAAAATGACCAGAAAAGCAAATGCAACGTAGCTATGGGGTTCTCCAAGTCATTTGAGAAACTAATCTTGGAAACACCTCTAAAGTATGGTTTTCCCCCTCCGGTGGTCATCGTTCTTCCACCGGAGTGACATATGGCGGACAATTTGAGAAAGAGGGTGTAATATTTGCTAAGTCTCCTATATACTTAATTAATTTTTACTATATGCATGTCTGCAGGAGTGACATATGGCGGACAATGGAGCCTTGCCGTATACGGATCAGGAGGCTGAAGGTATTATGTACGGCATGATAGCCAACCAGAACCCTTATGTGCCGGGCCCAGAAGATGAGCAACAAGACGATGTAGTCTCTTCTTATCTGAACCTTGATGATCAAGAACGTGGAGGAACGGACATTGTCGATGATGAAACAGGTGAAGGAACGGACATTGTCGATGATCAAGGAGGTGAAGGAATGGACATTGATGACGGAGGTCAACCGTCGACAAACGACGATCTCCAATTGCAAAGAACAACCACCTCCGGCGAGGTATATATATATATATATATATACATTGGGACTCTCGTGATACAAACTTACTGAAATGTGAATACATATGCACTAACGCGCACGACTCTCTTTCTTATTTTAGCCCTCGGCCGGATCTAGTATGACAAAGCGTGGCAAATCCAAGTCGATGAAAGATGGAGAAACATGTACCATCGAATCAGTCAGTGAAATCGGCAAGCCCCTACAGCACACCATAAAGTTTATCAACCAATGCGGAGTCATTGTTAGAGACACCGTCCCGATCACCGTCCAGGAATGGAAGGAGCCAAAGAAAGCACGTGTTGGTTTCACTTATGTCGACAAGAGAACGAAAAAGATTATGTTTAGAAAGCTTATTGCACATTTCATTCTACCTCCGGAATACAACAAAAAAGATGAATTCGGTGAGGACGTTCCGGGCGGACGTCAGAGGAGGAGGATAGTCAAAGAGTTCGCTTTTCAGAAGATGGCCGAAGCATTCCGGAACTTCAAGAAAAAATTGTTCCGTGAATATGTCAGCAAGGGCAAGACTCCGATTTTCACTGGACAACATGAGAAACTGAGAGATGATTGGACAGAATTTGTGACGCAACATAAATCGGAGCATTTCAAGGAAATATCGGCAAAAAATAAGGCTAATGCGGAAAAGAAACAGTACCATCATGTTATGGGGCCAGGAGGATACCGCGTTTCGGCGCCTAAGTGGCAGGCAATGGAGGACGGCCTGAGGTCAAGAGGAATCCGTCTACGTACAGAGGGATGGGACGAAAGAGCCAAAATGTGGTGGTACGGGCATGGGGGATCGCTAGACCCGGAGACAGGGGAGTGTGTTCACCGGCAGAAAAAGTTTGCTCCCACAAAAGACCTTGTTGACGCAATGACCAAAGCTCAACAGGGCGTGCTCACGTTCAACAGAGAGAGAGACCAACTGACCCATGCCCTCGGGAATCCTGAACAAGGAGGACATATACGAGGCAAAGGCAGATTGCCGTGGAAAGTAGGGTTTTCCCAGGAGGGTGACCCGTACTGTTACAGAAGCCGTAAGAGAGGTACGGACCGGGCTGCAGATCAAATGTCGCATCTTGCAATGGAAGTCAGTGTGCTCAAGAAGATCGTGACGGGAATACTTGAGAAAGAAAAAGCGTCGGCTGCAGGGCCGCATGAAGATGCAGCGGATCTCGGAAGCCAGCATCAGCTGAGAAGCAGCGTGGCTTCCACGGAGGCCCCGACTCCAGGTGCTAATGCACCGATGATCGAGAGTCGTGCACCGGAGCCTCACTACCCAGTGGATGATGTAAAGGAGATGAAAGAATGTGATCTGCATTATCCCGTGGGCAACATTTCCATGAAGGTAGCTACCGGCAGTGCTTTACCCTATACACCTGGAGCACTCCAGCACAACAACCCCATTCCATATGGCTATGCTCGTGTCACGGTGGAAGACATAGTCCAAGCGTTTGAGGACCTGGAGATTGACATAGCTACACCCGAAGGCCAGAGAAGACTTGGAGATGTCAAGCGCCAGTTCATTCTATGGAAAAAGAAGTACATAGTGTTTCCAGGCGAGACGCCAAGGCTAACAAGTCCACCCCCTCCGATGGTGCAGGTGCTGGTGGTGGTGGTGGTGCTGCTGCTGGTTCACCTACGCCTCCTCCACAATCTCCGGCGGGTAAGATGTCGTCGCCCACGATTCCTCCTCCGGCGGTTAAGCAGCAGTCGCCCACGATTCCTCCTCCGGAGGAAAAGCAGCCGTCTCCCCCCATTCCTCCTCCGGAGGAAAAGCAGCCGTCTCCCCCCATTCCTCCTCCGGAGGATAATCAGTCGTCGCCCCCCATTCCTCCTCCGGAGGATAAGCAGACGTCGCCCCCCATTCCTCCTCCAGCGAAGAAACAGAGGCAGGCGGACAGCAAGGGAACCTGCTCTTGGTCTATTAACCCGGAGCCTTATGTACCTAAGACCACACGGGTACCGGAGCCATCACTGAAGCCTCTCCCCCCAAGGTCTTGGGAACTTAGTGATGCTGAAACCAAATTGGCCGTGAAGGCTGACGTTGACAAATGGAAGGGCCGACTGAAGGCGCTAAAGGAGCCTGAGCCCAAGGAAGTATTCCCTCCGATTGTAGACTATTGGGCTACGGGTTTTTTGTCGACAGTGTCCCAAGCCGTGAAGAATTTGCCTAAAGACTATGATATTGAACTTCGTAAGCAAGCAGGAATATTGGAGGAGGAGAAAGAGAAAGCAAAAATAGTGGACGAGGAGAAAGGAAAAGGAAAAATGAAAAAAAGCGGGAAACAAGTTGCCCAGCTCGGGATGCAGAGTAAACAATCGATCCCCCCGCTCATAGTGAAAGCCGCTCCGGAACAGGACCCCGAGGTCATAAATGTTGTGGCAGCAATGGGATTGATTGTACCTACTGCCATGCAAAATGCGTCCGAGGCCGGTATATCTCTTCGTCTCTTTTTAGGCCTAGGCGATGCGCCAGTGGCTGAGGTAGGATTACAATATGAGAAGAAAGGGCCTCTCGTCGAGCCTGCGAAGGAAAAGGATCTACCACCACTAATGCAAGCTCTGCTACGTTGGTACAAACATTTCATAACATGAACCGACAAAGAATTTGTGTATGTGGATTATACAGAGGAGCATCACACTAAAAAGTACTCTGTAACAGTTGAGATGAGTGAATTGTTCCAGCTGTTCAATCTGCGTGAACTCGACAAATCTATCCTGAGTTGCTACGTTCTGTAAGTGATTTATTTCTACCTCATCTCGTTCTTCATTGCCTACACTACATATATATATATATATATATATATATATATATATATATATATATATTGTCCTAACTATATTGTTGCGTACGCTATTATGCAGATTGAAGATTTGGGAATGCAAAATAAGACTCATCCATGATGTTGGGTTCATTGACCCACAAATCATTAATGGAACTATGTTAGAACGTCACCCCAAAGACGTGGAGAAAGACTTGTACAATTTTTTTAAAAAGCATGAATCCAAAAGATATATTCTATTTCTTTACCTTTTTGGGTGAGTGTTTCTCTCATGTTCCCATTCTCTTTTGTTTACTCCATGCATGGTATGTCTAATCGATAAGTTATGCATGACTGTGCATCTAACGTGTCCGCAGGTTCCACTGGATTCTGCTAAAAAATGATCTTCAGAACTCCATAGTTTTGATCTTTGACTCTATGAATTCAAATACAGATCTTTGGATCAACATGAGAAAAATGATGCAAAGGTAACTATTTTTCAATCATTTGCGCTCTATATCGATCGGTCTCTTTTGTTCATTTCCTAAGCTAATAACTCCCTTGTTCATTTAATTTTATTTGCAATGTAGAGTTTGGAGACAGTTCTCACTTGGACATGTCGGTGGATTCAAACATGAGCAAAAATTTAAAAATGTGGTCAAAGGTGTGGATAAGCAGCCACCGGGGATCGGTCTATGTGGATACTATGTCTGTGAGAACATACGGAAAGAAATCTCTGAGAGGAAGAAGGTCGAGACCACGCGGAGGTGTCTCAATAACTTGCGGAGGGCGCTTACTCCAGAAGCTCGCTTCCGACCAATTCAAGAGGAAATAGCAGGATTTTTCCTTAGGCATGTCATCGATAAGGAAGGAGAGTACCATGCGTCCACCGACGATGACTATTATACGCATAAGCCATCTTAATTGTTCGAATTTGTGTATGGTCATCCATCTTAATTGTGTAATATGGAAACTTGTTCGAGGTTGTATATATGGTCACCCGATATTGAATATATATTATATATTCCTATTGAATTCTCCTTGTTTGAAATTTCATATATATATATATATATATATATATGTATATAGTATCGTAAAATATATATATATATATATGTGTACTGAAACTTCATCAAAATTAAATAAAACACAAAATAAAATATAAAAGAAATAAAACAAAACAAATTAAAAAGGAACCAGGTTTAGGGGCCTAAAGAACCGGTTGGCCACAAGAACCGGGACTAAAGGTCCTCCGCCGCGACGGATCCCTGGCGCCCACGTGGACGGGCCTTTAGTCCCGGTCCGTAAATGGCTTGACTATAGGGGGGGTCTTTAGTCGCGCATAGCTAGTCCCGGTTGCGCGGCCGGGCACTGGTGGAGAACAGGCCAGTAGCACCGGTTTGTAAGGGCCTTTAGACTCGGATACAAAACCGGTGCTATGTATCCGGGACTAAAGCCCCCCCCCCCCCTTTAGAACCGGTCAGTCACCAACCGGTTCTAAAGGCCTCCACGTGGGCGCCGAAGAGAGCGCGCAGGCGGAGGACCTTTAGAACCGGTTGGTAATACCAACCGGTCCTAAAGTTTTTTTTTTCTCTTTTTTTTTTCTTTTTTCTTTTCAGGGTTTCCAATTCCGTATATAGGGTTTAGGGTTTAGGGCGTGTTCCGTATTTTCAGGGTTTCCGTTTACGTGTTTCCGTTTCTGTTTGCGGTTAAATGTTGATGCACCAAATAGTAGTACATATATATATACATGTAACACGAAGTAATCGACCGATAATTACATAATCTGAAGTTCGTTTTGAATAGTTGTATACTTGCATAGAGAAGTGAGCTGGCTATAATTGGTTCATAGGATGGAAAAATTCTCCGTCTTCTGCTATGACTTGCGTGAGAAGAAATCCTGCCAATTCCTCTGCAATAGCCTTGCAACGGTCGATTGGTTTGAGCTGCGCCCGCTTTCGTGCCATCTTGAAAAGAAGTAGATGAAAACAATTAAGTTATGAACAAAACTAAACATAATTAATGGCAACATAAATAAAGTTGTGAAGATCCGGTTACGTACCTCTAGAGTTCTGGTAGTACGGGATTTCTCATTGATCTTCCTGTGAATGAACTCGCAAACGTAGTATCCACAATAATCAGTTCCCTGTGGTTGTTGCGGGACTTTCTATATACGAGAAACATAATTCAGTCAAATTAATAATAATCAAGAGAATGGTAATGGTATTTAAATCAGGGTACGTAGTACTACTTACTGTGTTAATCTGAAAGTTGAGCTTGTCTGCCCATGTACCGGGTTCTTCCTTGATGAACATTTGCCAAACCCTGGGCGACAAAATAAAAATGAATAGAAGAGTTAATTATTACTTACTTGATATCAGGGAATGAACGAAAAAGAGGCCGATGAACGAAAGAGGCTGATATATATATACTTTTGAAGCATCTGACGCGCGCTCTTCCATCTGTCAGCGCCCCAGTTTAACGAGTCCCAGACTTCAACTTGTCCTCTATCGATTCTAATGATGAACAATATGAAGTGGCCGCTGCGCACGTGTACACACGCAGTCATGCATACTCATCAATTACACTTAACATCAGGTAAGCAAAATGGAATGTCTACAAGACAGTAACACTCACTTGAATCCGTAGGGCCAAAGTATTTCTTTTTTGGTATTTTGTCGCTTCAAAAACCTTAGCAAATCATCCGGTGTAGTCTTGTTGAACGTTTCTACTGTGGTTTGATGATACGAATACGGGTCAATGAACCCAAAGTCCCAGATTCCTGCCAGTCTGCATTCACGAATCTTAATTCTGCATAGTAGCGTACAAAAAGAATGTCGTGAGTGATAATTATACGGGCAACGAACACGAGCTTAACTAAATAATTAAATTACACAAATAAATCACTTACAAACAGTAGCAGCTGAGGATAGACTTGTGGAGGGCACGTTGATTGTACATCTGGAAGAAATCATCGAACCCAAGCTCGACACCGTAATCTCCGAAGTAGTGTTGATCCTGAATTTGAGCCATGATACAGTCTCTCTCCTGCCTTGCGGCCTCCAAGTACCAATCATGTAAACTCCATAGTTGGGTTGTTAGAGCAGTAGGATCTTCGACCAGAGGGTGCCCGGGCTTGTATTTATATACCACATCAGCAATAGCGTAACCCACGTCGCCCATGCGTGGACAGGACACTGAAGCCTGGTCAGATAAGACCTTGAGCGGGCCAACTGACTGTGCTTCTTGTTGTTCGAGCTGGGGAACTTGTTTCCCGCATTTCGTCTGCTCCGCCTGCTTCATCTGTGCGGCGTGCTTCTTTTCAATATATCGTTCATAGTCTGAAAGGGGCGGCGGTGGCGGCGGTGCAGGATAATATAAGTTGTCGATGGTCCGCTCAATTTTCCACTTTGGGATGTCCTTCAGAGTTTCCTTCCAGACGTCTGGAGGGGGCTTCAGGGGAAACTGTGCGAACCATGCCTTGGTTTTGGATGCCACTGCATTGGTTAGTTCCTCCTCAGTCATCAAGCCTGGTAACTTCGGGGGACTCTTGACTTTCTTGGATTTCCTTGGTCTCTTCTTGGGAGGAGTCCCGTTTCTTCTGAACTGCAGCTTCCGCTTTGTCGTACCCGTAGTGGGCGCATCCGTCGGCTCACGGGAGTGCACAGGCGATGGACCCTCGGCCTCGGGCTCCGGCCAATCTTCGTTGTGGGGTGGACTTGGAGGTTCGTTTGGGGGTGGACTTGGAGGTCGTGCATTCTCTGTACTAAAGTGAAAAAACTATTAAAAATAAGATAACATGTGGTGCAACATTCAGTAATTGATGGAGGTATGGTGCATTCGTACCTGGAGGAGTCGGTGGCCTTGGCGCCGAGTTAGGGAACACGATGTGTTTCTTATTCCACAAGATGATACCAAGCTCCATTTCTCCCAGTGTCTTCTCGCCTTCACCTCCAGGAATACTGAGCTCAATTGAATGGCATCCCGGCGTAATTGTTGACAATCCGACACGAGCATGGGATGCTGGAATCTGACCACCATGGTAGGTTGCTCCAGGTTGATTCGGTAAAGCATAGCCTGACGCCACCCTGAAGGATATGTTCCCCATTGGCATATGTATCTCACAGTTTGTCTTCTCCGTGATATCATCCACGGGGTAGTGAGGCGCCGACGGTTCGACTGCACGACCGTCTTCTAGCTGCAGTTGCGTGGAACCCACGCTGCTTCTATGCTGAGATGGGACGGCATGATCGTCTTCTATTTGCAGCTGATCAGGTGCAGGACGATGTTCTACCTCCTCTTCAGTGTCAGGTAGAGGGTGTCCCCCTTTCTTCAAGAGAAAATCCACCTTTTGTTCTAATGTCGATATCCGTTCACTCATCTTTTTCTTGCTTCTATCACGGCTTCTGTAAGTGGCAATGTCCGCTGCAAACCCTTGGCTCCACGGGGTATCCGCTCCAAAGCCTCGTGTTCGTCCCCACTTTTCGGGGTTCCCGAGTGCCCTCGTCAGCTCGTCGTTCTCTCTATCGGGAACAAAAGTTCCTTTTCGACCAGCTTCTATTGCCTTCTCTAGTTCTGCTACGACTTTTGTTATTTTTTCCGACCATGGTCCCTGAGCAACAATCATCCCAGTCTCAGCGTCCAACGTTGCCCCATGCGCGAACAACCAGAACTTGGACCTATCGGGCCAGTCATGTGTCTGTGGAATGATACCTCTTTTCACAAGCGCAGCTTCATAGCTTCGCCACCTAGGCAGGGCAGTCATGTAGCCACCTGACCCCAAAATATGGTGATATTTCTTCTTCTTCGCATTCTCCGAATTTGTGGCCGATCAGGATGCAAAGACACCCGATTTCTTGTACGCCTTAAAATCATCCCAAGCGTCTCTTATCTTCACTAGGTTCCCAGTGAAAACTGGATCTTCGTCCTTATATTTCTTCCACAGTACTTTCTTCCACCTCTAGAATTGTGTGGCCATCTTCTTCAAAGCCCACTGCTCGACTTTCTTCTTCTTATCGCTCGCTACGCTGAAATTTTGCCATAGCGTTTCGCAAAGAATTTTTTTCAATCTTTCATCGACATAACTAGCTCCAACGTTGGCCCCGGTCTTCGGCTTATTCCATTCTATTAAGTTGATCGGGACCAGGTCTCTTACAACAACTCCGCACTGATTTACGAATTTGCGATAAGTTTCTGGGGGCTGCAGTGGTTTGCCATCAGCAGCAACTGTATCAATCGAGAACCTTGCGGTATCTTTCAACCTTGCGGCCGGGCCTCGTTTGGACTTTGTCTCAGTACTTGCGCTAGCTGTTCCGGAGGGCGCCTAAAGGGAAAATAATGATTCGTTAGTAAGTGCAATACAAATTAATTGTTGCGTGAACAGTGACTTGAGATATACATTGGCAGAGTTTGTTCTGGAGGGCACTTCTTCATCCTCGACGTTGTCGTCGTCATCATCTACTACATCTTCTATATTCTGATCTCCGTCGCCGGAGTCGTTCAAAAATTGATTGCTAAACGCTTGTCCACCGTCGTCATCACGATATATGGCCGTTGCATTATTAAAAATCATCTCGCACATTAATCTTTCCTTCTCCGCCTCACCCATTCCCGCGAGTTTATCGGCGTGCGGATCATGTGCAGGTTCTTGGGGATCCATAGCTCAACACCTGCTAGTAAAATTTATAAAATGAAGAACACTTAGCGAAATTTTCATCGGGCACTTGGCGAAATTATTTCATCGGACAGTAATAAAATAATAGTTCTGGACATATTAATGAAATAATAGTTCTGGACACACCAAGAGTTACATAGCTCGGGTTGATTTTTTTAACCCTAATACATCACGATCGAATAATATCACTTATACATAGTCTCGTGACATCTCTCAAAATAATTAACTCCGACCGGGTCCTAAGCCGCGGGGTGCTGAGTCACGGGTGCTACGCATCCATAGATAAGGAACCCTCATAGGGTCATAGCTCACGTGGTAAGGAACCCTCCTAATAATCGACCAACTGCTGCTATACTCCCTATACTGCCTATCGAGCAAGTACATGTAGCGACGGACGTGCTCGTCCTCCTCCCTGATACGCTGTTGTACCACCTCCTCAGGGGCCGGCTCTCTCCGCACCGAGCGTGGCCCACGCGATGGCCACCAAAGAATATCCGGGTCGACCACGTCACCCGGATTTCTCACCAAGCCGCGTGCCCCGGTACTAAGGAGCTCCCAATGCCAGCCTGGCGGGGCCCAGTCCCGGACATCCCCCGGCGGGTCCAACAAAGACATGAACTAAAAACCTGCCCGGACTAAGTAAATATTCCATAATTAAGTAAAATACCTTAGTGTTTCTAACTTAGTAAAAAATAGTAAATTGAGAAATATAACAAAAATAAGATGAAAGTTAAACAGGAACAATATGGTAACTTAGTGAAAAATTTTAACTTACTGAAATTATATATATATTCTAACTTTCTGAAATTTTCTAACACTAACTTAGTGAAATTTTCTAACACAACATTCTAACACAAAAATTCTAACACTAAACAAAATTGTAAAAACAAAATAAAGCACTAAAAAAATCTAACACTAACTCTAAAAATTTCTAACACTAAATTCTAACACTAACACTAATAACTCTAAAAAAATCTAACACTAAATCTAAAAATTTCTAACACTAACACTAACTCTAAAAACAATCTAACACTAACTCTAAAAATTTCTAACACTAAACACTAACACTAACTCTAAAAATTCTAACAGTAAAACAAAATTGAAAAAAACCGAAATAAAACTTACCTAGCTAGGCCGGCGACGGCGATCGAGGGGCGAGAGGCGGGGCCGCGGAGGCGGAGGCGAGACGGAGGCGCGACGGAGGCGGACGGAGGCGGACGGCGCGACGGCGCGACGGAGGCGGACGGCGACCGCGGAGGCGCGACGGACGCGGGGCCGTGCGGGGGATCGACGGCGACGGAGACAGAGAGCGGCCGGAGGCGCGGCGGACGGAGGCGAGGCCGACGGAGGCGCGGCGGACCGAGGCGAGGCGTACGGCGACGAGGCGGACGGACGGCGACGAGGCGGAGCAGGGCTTCGCCGTAGGTAGAGGAGAAGACGCGCGAAAGAAATGAGCACAAAATTTCACAAGTCCTGGAGATATATCCCCACTACAGGCCTTTAGCACCGGTTTGTGTTAACAACCGGTGCTAAAGGGTCTTTAGCACCGGTTGCTAACACAAACCGGTGCTAAAGGCCTGTAGTTGGGGCCACACCCAGACTGCGCGCCCACTACAGGCCTTTAGCACCGGTTTGTGTTAGCAACCGGTGCTAAAGGTCTTAGTACAAACTGCCCGCCTCCCGCGCGCGTCAGTTTTATTGCTACAGTGCGCACCGGCCCGATCGCGAGTCTCTGTTTCTTCTCTTCTTCCTCTGTCTTTTCTTCTTCCTCTCTTGATCTTCCTCCACTAAGCACCATGGCTGAAGTTTCTAAGAGATATGATGTGGCCACACCATGCGGCAAAAGTCTCGACGTGTTCTACACCAACAATTGCGAGGAGCTCCCCGGTGCTCTTGGGTATTTGACCGATCTGTATTTCTCCTCTCCCGAAGAACACCGGTTTTTCGGGCTTGATTTAGAGTATACGGCGGATAAACGGAATGTTGCAGTCATCCAGATTGCATTCAAGGAGGCCGTTTTGGTCTTCCAATGGTCAAGGTAACGCACACGTACAATCTTGCATCTTCGATTTGTTTGTTGCATGTGAAGAATACATGTGTTGCAATATATCTAACACGTACACGTATCAAATTTTTGTTGTTGCAGTAGTTCAAAGCATTCTCCGGCACTTGTTGATTTTCTTGTCAACAAGGGGTATGACTTTTGCAGCGTTGACAACACGCAAGACCGTCCGAAGTTGATGCGCTTGGGTATTGTGATACCTGAAGATCACTACATTGATCTTCAGGATCTTATCCATTTTGCTGATTTGAACATGCCGAAGACCGGGATGGCTCTCATGGCAACTGCCTTCATCCACGAGGGCTACGAAACCATGAAGACTGATTTCCCCTCGAAGAATCACTGGTTGTGGGAGAAGAACCCACTGGACTGGACCAACATCACGTATGCAGCCATAGATGCATACGTCTCCTACGAGTTGTTCCGCTTCTACTCGACGGATCCATAGATGTTGTTTGTGTACCGCATCTTGTGTTCGATATATGCATGTAATGGATATATTAGTATGTAATGGATATATTATCATGTAATGTATATATTATTATGTAATGGATATTATTTCTATATTAATTCCTAGCTATACTATTTCTATATTATGTCAAACACACATTTCAAAACAAACAAACAAAAACACATCAAGAAAACAAAACAGAAAAACTACTATTTCTGTATATGTGATCACTTACCCCAGGCGCACCGTACACAACATGCGCCTGTGGTAAAGCTCTTATCCCAAGCGCATCTCTTGACTGTGCGCCTGCGGTAAAGTTACCCTGGGCGCATTTTGCTGTTTATGCGCCTGTGGTAAGTTAGGGTGGGTTATGAGTAAGGCAAGGAAAAGTGAGAGCGCAAGTGATACATCGAGCATATACATCGTGGATACATATATATAGATTGATTTAGCGAGATACCATACATGTAGATTGATTTAGCGATTGCCGCAGTGTCGCGGGAATACAAATTCTTTTATTAAAAAGAGAAAACAGACGAACACTACTCCTCGCCGTCGTCGTCGGGGAACTCGTCGTCATCATCGGAGGTGCATGATGGTATGTCCGAGATAGGCCCCCACCTCGGAACGTCGGAGGCCCAGACTTCGTCGGCGCGGTCGGCCCGACGAAGCTCTTGCAGCGCCCTCGTCCTCGCCTCCCGAGCGGCATCTAACGCGAGGTGGCGTTCGAGGCGGCGCTCCGCCCGCTCAGACGCGCGGGTCTGCCAGAGCTCCTTGTCGGCGCTCTCCTCCCCCGGGTTGTTCCGGTAATACTCGCGGACGACGCGGTCTTCCCTGGCGTCGACTAGGCCCTGAAACGCGCGGTGGCGGAGGTGGAGGTGGTCGGCGGCAGTGATGATCTGTGGCTTCGTCGCCCTGGCCTCCGCTTCCCAGACTGTGTGGCAGTCGTTGAAGTTCATCAGCGACCGCGGGCGGTTGAGGCGCCAGGCCGCCGCGTCCCAGGCGCGGGCTGCCTCTGCCGCCGTCGCAAAGGTGCCGAGGGGGATGCGGTCATCCCCCCAGCGGATATCTGCGCTGAACATTCCGTTCTGCCGCGCTCGGACGCCGCGGAAACCGGTGGTGCTGTTCCTCCTCGGAGGCATGGTGGAAGCGCGACGGTGCAGAGGGATGAAGAAGAAGCGCTCGAGGCGCGACAGTTTATACCGCGCCCTCCAGGCCACGCGTCACAACTCCCGTGCCACGCGCCACCATAACATGGATGGATGTGTTAAAGGGGGGGTGTAGAACAAATGCACTGAGTATATGATGTATCAAACCTTAAGGGGGGTGTGGAACAAAACAGACGGTATCGCCATCATACAGCCCGACCGTGGCTACTGGGTGCATATATAGGGTCCTCTGGCTCACAAAGTGTTGAGCTAGGGTTTTGATCCAACGGTTAAGAAACATCGTCCAACGGCTCACAACAGTTCGAAAGAAACACACCGTAGCCCTGATCGAACGGCTCACAACAGCTGGAAAGAAACACACCCCGGATCCAACGACTCACAAGCGGTTGAAACAAACACACGATCCGTGTGATTCTATCTGATTGGTCCAAACGAAACCCTAATTAACCCATTTAGTCCCGGTTGGTGTCCCCAACCGGTACTAAAGGGACGATCCGTTTCTATTTTTCTTCTTGCCTTTCTTCTCATTGCGCCATAACCATGGAACATCTTCATCATTTAACTGAATGCTAGGATCATCTTTGACTTTGAAGGGAGGAATTTCATCAAATTTAATGTAATCTGATAACTTACCCCAGGCGCATATTACAAAGTATGCTCCTGTGGTATAGATCTTAGCCCAGGCGCATATTTTGTCTGTGCGCCTGCGGTAATGTTACCCCAGGCGCATATTGCGGTCTATGCGCCTGTGGTAAGTTAGGGTGGGTAATGAGTAAGGCAACGAGAAGTGAGAGCGCAAGTGATACATCGAGCATATATATCGTGGATACATATATATAGATTAATTTAGCGAGATACCATACATGTAGATTGATTTTGGTATACTAGCCCGCTGGTACTTTGTTTCTCACTTTTAAAAAGTACATACATATATCGCGAGTATTTCCCTCTGTCAACCTTTCGTCACAATCTTACGCTTGCCTTTCTTGGTTGATGTTGAATACGTGACTGCCATACCGTGACTTCTTCTGTCTGCCTCTGTGACAATCGGTCGTCACAATCTTACTCTTGCCTTTCTTGGTACCGGTTGCGGTTAACAACCGGTGCTAAAGGGTCTTTAGCACCGGTTGTTAACGGCAACCGGTCCTAAAGGCCTGTACAGGGGGGGCGCACATTTCTTTTTCTTCTTCTTTCTGTTTTCAAAGGGGGGTGTAGAACAAAACAAACGGTATCGCCATCATACAGCCCAACCGTGGCTACTGGGTGCATATATGCATACCAAATGCACGGCTGGACGTATGATGGCGAATCTGGATTTTGTATTTTCTCGACGAACTGAATATATGATGTATCAAACCTTAAAGGGTGGTGTAGAACAAAACAAACGGTATCGCCGTCATACAGCCCAACCGTGGCTAGCTACTGGGTGCATATATGCATACCAAATGCACGGCTGGACGTATGACGGCGAATCCGGATGTTTTGTATTTGCTCGATGAACTGAGTATATGATGTATCAAACCTTAAGGGGGGTGTGGAACAAAACAGACGGTATCGCCATCATACAGCCCGACCGTGGCTACTGGGTGCATATATGCATACCAAATGCACGGCCGGACGTATGATGGCGAATCCGGATGTTTTGTATTTGCTCGATGAACTGAGTATATGATGTATCAAACCTTAAAGGAGGGTGTAGAACAAAACAAACGGTATCGCCAGTATACAACCCCGCAGTGGCTACTGAGTGCATATATGCATACCAAATGCACAGCGCGGCGTATGCTGGCGAATCCGGATGTTTTGTATTTGGGAGATGAACTGAACGGTGTATGAAGCTGGGCTATATATAGGGTCCTCTGGCTCACAAAGTGTTGAGCTAGGGTTTTGATCCAACGGTTAAGAAACATCTCATCCAACGGCTCACAACAGCTCGAAAGAAACACACCGTAGCCCTGATCGAACGGCTCACAACAGCTGGAAAGAAACACACCCCGGATCCAACGACTCACAAGCGGTTGAAACAAACACACGATCCGTGTGATTCTATCTGATTGGTCCAAACGAAACCCTAACCCATTTAGTCCCGGGTTGTGTCCCCAACCGGTACTAAAGGGACGATCCGTTTCTATTTTTCTTCTTGCCTTTCTTCTGATTGCGCCGTAACCATGGAACATCTTCATCATTTAACTGAATGCTAGGATCATCTTTGACTTTGAAGGGAGGAATTTCATCAAATTTAATGTAATCTTCTGACATGTCTGTCTTGTCCTCGACTCCCACGATGTTTCTTTTCCCTGAAAGAACTATGTGGCGCCTTGGCTCATCGTCTGATGTATTCGTTTCCTTATCTTTTGTTTTTCTCGGTCTGCTAGACATGTCCTTCACATAGAAAACCTGAGCCACATCATTGGCTAGGACGAATTGATCATTGCCGTACCCAAGATTCTTCTGATCCACTGTTGTCATTCCGTACTTCGGGTCTACCTTCACGCCTGACAGGTTGAACCATTTGCACCAGAACAAAGGGACCTTAAAGGAAGGTCCGTAGTCAAGTTCCCATATCTGCTCTATGTAACCATAGTATGTGACCCTTTGCCCGTTGTCGTCATTTGCATCAAACCGGACGCCACTGTTTTGGTTGGTGCTCTTTTTATCTTGTTCTGCCGTGTAAAATATGTTACCATTTATCTCGTACCCTTTAAAGGTCAATACAGTCGAAGATGGTTGCTTGGCCAACAAGTATAGCTCATCTTCAACAATGTTGTCATTAATCAGACGTCTTTGCAACCAACCTCCGAAAGTCTTCGCGTGTTCTTTAGCAATGAAATATTCAGGTTGCTCCGGATATTCCGAGCGTAAAATATCCGTGTGTTCCTGGATATATGGAGCCGCCAAGCTGGAATTAACCCGAACTGTGTAGTGTGCTTGACTGAAAGATTGCTCGTCCATACATGTTGTTGATTTCTTTCCTAGCGTGCCTTTTCCACGCAGTCTCCCCTCATGGCACGACTGAGGAACCCCGATCGGGTTCAGGTCAGGAATAAAGTCAACACAAAACTCAATGACCTCCTCTGTTCCATAGCCCTTGACCATGCTTCCTTCTGGTCTAGCACGGTTTCTAACATAATTCTTCAAGACTCCCATGAACCTCTCAAAGGGGAACATATTGTGTAAGAATACAGGACCGAGAACGGAAATCTCTTGGACTAGGTGAACTATGAGGTGCGTCATAATATTGAAAAAGGTTGGTGGGAACACCAACTCGAAGCTGACAAGACATTGGACCACGTCCTTATGTAAACTTGGTAGAGTTGCTGGATCGATTGCCTTCTGAGAAATTGCGTTGAGGAATGCACATATCTTCACAATGGGTACTCGCACGTTTTCTGGCAGAAGCCCCCTCAATGCAATCGGAAGTAACTGGGTCATGATCACGTGGCAGTCATGAGACTTAAGGTTTTGGAACTTTTTCTCTTCCAGGTTTAGTATTCCTTTTATGTTCGACGAGTAGCCAGACGGGACCTTGATACTACTCAGGACTTGGAAAAAGATCTCCTTCTCTTCCTTGGTAAGAGCGTAGCTGGCAGGACCTTTTTCTCTGGATTCATCAGGTCGTCTCGTTCGTGCATACGTTGGTGGTGCAGTCGTGCTTTTGGTGTATCTCTCGACTTCTTCCCATGCACGCCAAATAAGTTTAGCAGGTTCACGCAAATATTTTTCGTCACGTGCATCACGTCGACCGCAGAGCGAACCTCTAGGAATTTCCAATAGGGTAGTTCCCAGAATATAGATTTCTTCTTCCACATGGCTACGTGGTTGTCGGCGTCATTTGGAACAGATTGTGCGCCAGGACCCTTTCCAAAGATTACTTTTATATCTTTGACCATGTCATATATATCAGTACCTTTAGGGAGGGTTGGCTTCCTCCGTGTATCTGCCTCGCCTTTGAAATGCTTTCCTTTCTTTCTTACGGGATGCCTGTCTGGAAGAAATCGACGATGCCCCGGGTACACATTCTTGCCTATATGTATACTTTCTGTCTCGCCTAAACAGTGTGTGCATGCGCTGTATCCCTTGTTTGACTGTCCTGAGATGTTACTAAGAGCGGACCAATCATTGATGGTAACAAACAGCAACCCTCGTAGGTCAAATTCCTCTTGTTTGTACTCGTCCCACACACGTACACCTTCGTCAGCCCACAACTCTAAAAGTTCATCAACCAGTGGCCTCAGGTACACATCAATGTTGTTGCCGGGTTGCGACGGGCCTGGGATAAGCACTGGCATCATAATGAACTTACGCTTCATGCATAACCAAGGAGGAAGGTTATAGATACATAGAGTCACGGGCCAGGTGCTATGACTGCTACTCTGCTCCCCAAATGGATTCAGGCCATGTGTACTCAGACCAAACATTAAGTTTCTTGCGTCATGTGCAAAGTCCTCGTACTTATCGTCGATGTTTCTCCACTGCGACCCATCAGCGGGGTGTCTCGGCATATCGTCTTCCTTACGGTCTTCTTTGTGCCATCGCAACAACTTGGCATGCTCTTTGTTTCGGAACAAACGTTTCAACCGTGGTATTATAGGAGCATGCCACATCACCTTGGCAGGAACCCTCTTCCTGGGGCGATCGTCGCCCTCAACATCACCAGGGTCATCTCGCCTGATCTTATACCGAAATGCACCGCATACCGAGCAGGCATTTAAATTCTCGTGCTGGCCGCGGTAGAGGATGCAGTCATTGATGCATGCATGTATCTTATGCACTTCCAATCCTAGAGGGCAGACAACCTTCTTTGCTTCGTATGTACTGCAGGGCAGCACGTTATTTCTTGGAAGCATCTTCTTCATTATTTTCAGCAGGTTTTCAAATCCCTTGTCAGATAATCCATTCTCTGCCTTCCATTGCAGCAATTCAAGGGTGGTGCCCAGTTTTTTCTGGCCATCTTCGCAAGTTGGGTACAACAATTTTTTGTGGTCTTCTAACATGCGCTCCAACTTCAACCTCTCGTTTTCACTTGCGCAGTTTATCTGTTCTTCACGAATGACCTGACGAAGATCATCATCAGACTCATCAACAATGTCCTCAAGTTCAGGCTCATCTTCCCCCATTTCAGTATCACCGTGTTCATCGAACATAGGATACTTATCATTATCCTCTTCTTCTTCATTGTCTTCCATTATAACCCCTCTTTCTCCGTGCTTGGTCCAACAAAAATAACTGGGCATGAAGCCTTCTTGCAACAGGTGGGTGTGTATGGTTCTTGAGCTAGGGAAATTCCTCTTATTCTGGCATTTTTTACATGGACAAAAAATAAATCCATTCTGCCTGTTTTTCTCAGCCACATTGAGAAAACTATGCATGCCATTAAGGAATTCGGGACGACGTCGATCACTGTACATCCATTGCCGGTTCATCTGCATTATATAAATTTATCAACAACCATTATGCTAAATCATCATGACTAAATTAATTAATTAATACAAAAAGTTCATCACACGTTAATACCAAACTAGCGTATAGTGACCATACATATATAGTTCTCAGAAAAATACACACTGAAACCATCCATAAAAACTCTCTCTAATTAATGCATTTAAAAACAACAACAAATGCGATCAAAATCGCAACAAAGGTAACAATTGACCCGACGACATAATGATACCAAGCCTCTTTACTAATTGCATATTTCCTAATCTTTCTAATCTTCAGGCGCATTGCGTCCATCTCGCTCTTGTGACTATCGACGACACCGGCAAGAACCTTTTCCAAGGTCATCTTCTCTCTTTCAGTTTTTTCCAACCTTTCTTCAGTTTTTTTCAATCTTTCTTTCAAGCCAATATTTTCTTGTTCAACTAAGTATAACTTCTCAACAATAGGGTCGATCGGCATTTCCGGTTCCACTACCTCCTATATAAAAATATCTATGTCAAGTTGGTCGGCGTAAGTAATTGTCGTATAATCAGGAAATGAAAATATGTAGTGAAAAACGATAATATACCACATCCGAATCATAGACTGGACGAGGGCCAACGGGGACGGATATCAAAACCATGGCTCTAGAAAATTATATACAAGTAAATACGTAAATCATACAAATCAAAATTTGTTTTGGTAAATAAAAACAATAGGCTCACCAAGGTTGTGTCGGTGATGGGGCGATTGACGGTAGTGAGGAAGGGGACAAGGCGCGCGACACTAAAAAAGCACAAATCATAATTAATTTTGAGCTCAAATTGCATCAATTTGTATACATAACAAAATGAATAACAAATTCTAGCTTAGCTAGGCATTTCATCAAACACCTAGCTAGCACAACAAAAATGAAATGAGCAAGAAAACGAGCAAAACCTGCAATGCCGGAAGAGGGAACGTTGATGCTAACCGTAGAACCGATGGGTACCAACAATCTTGACAAATGGTGGAGAAAATGGGGATGGATTAGACCTCACAAGAGGAAGGAGAGACCAAAAATGGAGTTGAGCTAGAGCTGGAAAAAATGGAGCTGAGCTCGGGGTGGTATATATGTAGGGTTTAGGGGAGGGCTTTAGGACCGGTTTGTGTTACAAACCGGTTCTAAAGGATATGACAGCGGGACCCGCAGTGGCTGCAAAAAATGAGAAAACCTGTAGAACCGGTTTGTGATACAACCCGGTTCTAAAGGGTCTGCCCCTGGGCCGCCCTCCCTGCAGCAAATGGCCCGCAAGGCCTTTAGGACCGGTTTGTGTTACAAACCGGTCCTAAAGGCCTTGCGGGCATTTTGCTGCATGGGTGGGGCCCAGGGACAGACCCTTGTGAACCGGTTTGTATCACATCCGGTTCCATTGGGCTTGGCTCAATGCCCTGTTTTCTACTAGTGGGGACTACTGGCCCTTGCGAACGGGACTATAGGCCTATTTTCTACCAGCGAGTGCTGATTTTCTTTTACCACGCGCTATCATACACACCAGCTCAAGTTGACATCCACGCAGCAGCCACGACTCCTTTTGCCTAGATCGGGCCTAGAAGGCCCATATCAGGCCTGAGACAGCCGTGAACCAGCACCTCGGAGGCAGCCGACCGCTGAGGAGCCTCAAAAAGCTAATGCTCCCGCCGTCGAGTTAAGACGGTCCACACACTTCGAAAATTATGCGGTGCCAAAATCCTCCGGTCATTTAGTCGTCTTTGCATTAAATTTTCTTAATTATAGGTATAGGTGGACACTTTCCACTGCATGCAAGATTTCAGCTCCAAGCAAAAATTACTGAAGCAGATTAGAACCGGACGGAGGGAGTAGGTGCCGAACGTGCCACGTCCAAAAAAAGATTACTAGGTCAAAACGAGTAGTTATTGAGCCTGCCAAGTAGTTATTGACCTAACAAGGTGTATAACATCAAACGAGAAAAAGACAAAGGTGCATGTCACTTTTCATAGTACTTACTACACCAATCACGTCTTTAATAATACTAAAATAACCACAATCAGCTACCAGATACTCCTCTGAAAATAACGGCGCCTTAACCATCAAAAGATACAAAAACAATATTAAGAAAAATGCATCCTATAATCCGGAGGAACGCGCCATTAGGGCTGGAATTCGAGCCGAGCCGAGTCAGCTCGGCTCGACTCGCTCAAGCTCGGTCAACTGAAGAGTCGAGCACGGCTCGACTCGTTCAACAAACGAGTCCAAAATCAAAACTCGGCTCGGCTCGGTGAACTCGCGAGTAGCTCGCGAGCTACTCGTTTAACTTTTTTTTTTATTTCGGAAAACTATAAAAAGTCAATATTATATATTATATATATAATTATTTTTCATTATTTGGGGCATGTATAATAAAATCATCGCAATGATCATGAAAACATGTCACCACCAAATAATTTGTAGTAAATAAACTACAATAATCAGTATAAAAAATATTCACATAGATAAGAATATCATTAGAAACTCTTTTTACCGAGTTAAACGAGCTAAACGAGTACTCGTAAACTCGGCTCGTTTAGATTGAACTCGTTTACTGTCGGGAACGAAAACTCGACTCGGCTCGTTGGACAACGAGTTTGAGCCGAGCCGAGTCGAGTTGCGAGCTACTCGTTTAACTCGTGAGTTTCAAGTTTTAATTCCAGCCCTACGCGCCATTGCGTCCTCGACACGCTCCGTGCGCCACGCTTCCTAGAACCTGCATTAAACGTGCGCTCAAGTGGGGAAGAGAAACCGAATCAAAAAACTTATAGGACCCGCCACATACGTACCTTATCTCCTCCTCAATTCTCTTCCATCCACTCATTTCTATGTTCCCTTTCTGCTACCTCAGGTCGCCGAGCACCACCTATCGTCCATGTCACCGGCCTCTACTCAGACCAGCTTGACAGGCCGTCTAAAAACGGGCCACGACCATCCCTCTCTCAGGACTGCCACAATTTTTTCCCCACGGACGCGCATGCCGATGCTTCCATCCCGAATTGTTCCCACATAGGGGTTTTTTTTTTGCTGCGAGGACTGCGCGTGGCGGCAGACAGTGCCGCAAGTGGTCGCCACCGATGCTACGAGCGGCAGTCGTCCCTGCTATAGCAGTGTGCGGCGGTGCTTCCACCCATGGAACCGGTGTCTACCGATGTTCAACAGTGCTATCGTAGGTGCCCACCAAAGCTATCGTAGCTGGTCGGTGATGCTACACTAGGAAGTCGACGATGCTATCGTCGGAGGGCGGTGGCGCTAACGTCAAGACGGCGATGCTACTATAAGTTCTCGGTGATGCTAGCGTAGCTGGTCGACGATGCTATCGTGATTTCTCGGTGATGCTGATGTCGGTGGGCTGCGGTGGTCTGCTCACTACCGTAGGTAGGCGACAATGGTCGTGTAAGTTCTCGGTGATGCTACTGTAGCTGGTCAATGATGCTATCATCAGTTCTCAGTAATGCTAATATCGGTGGGTTGCAGTGTTCTGCTCACTACCGTAGGTAGGCGACGATGCTGCGTACCGTATGTGCCCAGCGATGGTACCGTCGACGGGTTGTGGTGCTACTCGTCGGAGTTGATGTGATGTTGATGGTGTTGTAAAGAAGGAGCGGCAGAGCTGCATGCATTAGTGGCGGAGCAGCACGTGGTATGCGACGGCGCTGCCATCGGTGACCTTCAATGATGTGAGGAGCATAAGGTGTTGCTCATAGCATAAGGCGTTGCTGCCAGTTGTGCCTGTCGGTGCCATATGTTATACTGCATGTGGAGGCGGCGGAGCAGACGGTCATGATACCATCGGTGGCCGCCGGCGCCGAGTGAAGACTTGGCGAGTAGTCGTACGGCATGCGTGCGAGAGACGAAGGAAGCACACAGGATTTTTTTTTTTTTGCAAGCCATGGGTACGGTTAGGGGCGTATGGGTCCATCCGTGTGAGCTGGTCGAAAGGGACGTGTGCTTTTGTCGCCCCAGACGGACATATTTCGTCTTCTAAAGGTGGGGGATCGGGGGAAATTATCCCCCGGAGGATGCACGTTATCCAACAATTAATGACGTGCCACCTTTTTTGGTCACCAGCCTATCACTAATTATAATCTGCCACCAAATAATGTATACTCTCCTTCAGTGAAAAGAAAGGTTCATTAAACAAAATAAATAAAGGCAGGATGTCCTTGGAGCTTTGGAAGGCCCGCGATGATGTGGTCTTCTCGGCGTCTCTCGCCGCTCGGTCTTTAAGACATTATATGTTTTGTCGTATAGTGTTTATACATGGAGCAAACGTGCAACAATCTTGAAGACATGAAGAGGCACGAGGAAGCGGCATGCGTCATCTAGCATCACTTCTTCATCCTAGCATACACGAAATTGATTTGGCTTTTTAATAGCAGCATGAACGTTTGCCTTGCCACATCCGACACGCGCGCGCTGCCATCATGTAGTGCCGGTGTCAAATTCCTAATTTCGCGGCAGTGCACTGATTGTCAAATACACCGTCCGTTCAGAATTTGATGACTTCTGTTTGTCAAAATAGAGATGTATCTATATACTAAAAGATGTCTATATACATCTCTATTTAGACAAACACAAGTCATCTAATTCTGAACGGAGGGAGTACACTTGAGACGCTTCGATTATCCGGGTTTCAAATAACCACAAGGCCAGTCGATTGGGTCGAAACGATCGTTTCGATTTAACTGCTATCCGAGGAGTCTGGGTGACTGTTCGGTTCCATCATTGGTAAGGACTGAACTAACTGATACTTCCTCCGTCCCAAATTAATTGTCTCAAAATTGGACAAAACTAGATGTATTTAACTCTAAAACATGTTTAGATACACCCACTTTTGTCCAACTTTTAGACAATTAATTTGGGATAGAGGGAGTAGATGACTTCCATTTTATTCATACATGCATGTATGTACACTAAAACTCACGGTCACCCATGCGCACGATTAATATTCCGACCAGCATTGTAGCACAGAAGATGATATGCGTTTCAGGAGAAAGGAAGAAGATAAGTGTCAGTAGGGCCACGGGTGATCGCCTGTCGCAAGATTGAACGTGGACACGGTCGCCCGGTAAGGAGCCGTTTCTCTTACTATCTCCGTTTACATAAAAGAAGATACTATGTGATGTTTGACCAAACTATGTGATGTTTGACCAAACATTTATGAAACATTATCAACCTTTATAATTTTAAATAAGTCTTATTTGATAGATAATGAAATAAATATTCATTGTATAAATGCAGAATATTATAATGTTCTGATATTTTTTTCTATAGATTTGGTTAAACTTTACAATGTCTGATTTCAAATAACATTTATTTACGGGTCTTGTTTTCGGGGGAAAGTAGGAATTAGGTGAGAGGAGCGGAGGAAAAAAAAAGGTATGGGTGGGAGTTGACATGGAGTAGTATGTGGGCTGATGGGCTATTATGTAGGTGTTGGGCCCACTGGTAGAAAATAGGCCTACAGTCCCGGTTCACCAGGACTATTAATCCCGTCCGGGCAACCGGGACTAGCTATGCGCGACTAAATGCCCCCCCCTATAGTCCCGCCACTTACGGACCGGGACTAAAAGCCCGTCCACGTGGGCGCTAGGGGTCCGTTGCGGCGGAAGACCTTTAGTCCCGGGTCTTGTGGTTAACCGGGACTGAAAACCTGCGCAGGTTTAGGGTTTTAGGCCCCCTAAACCTGTTTCCTTTTTAATTTGTTTTGTTTTAATTTCAGTACACATATTCATGCATATATATATATATGAAATATCAAACGAGGAGAATTCAATAGGAATATATAATATATATTCAATATCGGGTGACCATATATACAACCTCGAACAAGTTTCCATATTACACAATTAAGATGGACGAGCATACACAAATTCGCACAAGTTTCAAAGTACTTAGGGCTTATACATGCTTATAAAAGTCATCGTCGGTGGACGCATGGAACTCTCCTTTCTTCTGGATGACATGCCTAAGGAAAAATCCTGCTATTTCCTCTTGAATTGGTCGGAAGCGAGCTTCTGGAGTAAGCGCCCTCCGCAAGTTATTGAGACCGTTCCGCGTTTTCTCGTCCTTCTTCCTCTCAGATATTTCTTTCCGTATGTTCTCACAGACATAGTATCCACATAGACCGGTCCCCGGTGGCTGCTTATCCACACCTTTGAGCACATTTTTAAATTTTAGCTCATCTTTGAATTCACCGACATGTTGATGTGAGAGCCGTCTCCAAACTCTACAATGCAAATAAAATTAAATGAACAAGGGAGTTATTAGCTTAGAAAATGAACAAAAGAGACCGATCGATATAGAGCGCAAATGATTGAAAAATAATTACTTTTGCATCATTTTTCTCATGTCGACCCAAAGATTTGTATTTGAATTCATAGAGTCAAGGATGAAAACTATGGCCTGGTGAAGATCAATTTTTAGCAGAATCCAGTGGTACCTGCGGACACATTAGATGCAGAGTCATGCATAATTTATCGATTGGACATACCATGCATGGAGTAAACAAAAGAGAATGGGAACATGAGAGAAACACTCACCCAAAATGGTAAGGAAATAGAATATATCTTTTGGATTCATGCTTTTTAAAAAAATTGTACAAGTCTTTCTCCACGTCTATGGGGTGACGTTCTAACATAGTTCCATTAATGATTTGTGGGTCAATGAACCCAATATCATGGATGAGTCTTACTTTGCATTCCCAAATCTTCAATCTGCATAATAGCGTACGGAACAATATAGTTAGGACAATATATATATATATATATATAGTGTAGGCAAATGAAGAACGAGATGAGGTAGAAATAAATCACTTACAGAACGTAGCAACTCAGGATAGATTTGTCGAGCTCACGCATATTGAACAGTTGGAACAATTCACTCAACTCAACTGTTACAGAGTACTTTTTGGTGTGATGCTCCTCTGTATAATCCACATACACATATTCTTTGTCGGTAAAAGTTATGAAATCTTTGTACCAACGTAGAAGACTTTGCATTAGTGGTGGTAGATCCTTTTCCTTCGCAGGCTCGACGAGAGGCCCTTTCTTCACATATTTTAATGCTACATCAGCCACTGGCATATCGTCCATGTCTAAAAAGGCACGGAGAGACATACCGGCCTCGGACGCATTTTGCATGGCAGTAGCTACAGTCAATCCCATTGCTGTCACAGCATTTATGACCTCGGGGTCATGTTCCGGAGCGGCTTTCACTATGAGGGGGGATATCGATTGTTTACTCTGCATCCCGAGCTGGGCAACTTGTTTCCCGCTTTGTATCATTTTTGCTTTTTTTTTCTCCTCCTCCAATATTCCTGCTTGCTTACGAAGTTCAATATCATAGTCTTTAGGCAAATTCTTCACGGATTGGGACACTGTCGATAAAAAATCCGTAGCCCAATAGTCTACAATCGGAGGGAATACTTCCTTGGGCTCAGGCTCCTTTAGCGCCTTCAGTTTGCCCTTCCATTTCTCAACGTCAGCCTTCACGACCAATTTGGTTTCAGCATCACTAAGTTCCCAAGGCCTTGGGGTGAGAGGCTTCAGTGATGGCTCCGGTACCCGTGTGGTCTTAGGTACATAAGGGTCCGGGTTAATAGACCAAGAGCGTGTTCCCTTGCTGCCCGCCTGCTTCTGTTTCTTCGCTGGAGGAGGAATGGGGGGCGACGTCTGCTTATCCTCCGGAGGAGGAATGGGGGGCGACGTCCGCTTATCCTCCGGAGGAGGAATGGGGGGCGACGACGTCTGCTTTTCCTCCGGAGGAGGAATAGTGGGAGACGTCTGCTTTTCCTCCGGAGGAGGAATCGTGGGCGACGGCTGCTTAACCACCGGAGGAGGAAGATCGGGGGACGGCGTCGAATGGCGTGAAGGAGGCGTAGGTGAACCAGCACTAGCACCACCACCACCACCAGCACCTGCACCATCGTAGGGGGGTGGACTTGTTAGCCTTGGCGTCTCGCCTGGAAACACTATGTACTTCTTTTTCCATAGAATGAACTGGCGCTTGACATCTCCAAGTCTTCTCTCCCCTTCGGGTGTAGCTATGTCAATCTCCAGGTCCTCAAACGCTTGGACTATGTCTTCCACCGTGACACGAGCATAGCCATATGGAATGGGGTTGTTGTGATGGAGTGCTCCAGGTGTATAGGGTAAAGCACTGCCGGTAGCCACCTTCATGGAAATGTTCCCCACGGGATAATGCAGATCACATTCTTTCATCTCCTTTACGTCATCCACGGGGTAGTGAGGCTCCGGTGCACGACTCTCGATCATCGGTGCATTAGCACCTGCAGTCGGGGCCTCCGTGGAAGCCACGCTGCTTCTCCGCTGCTGGCTTCCGAGATCCGTTGCATGTTCTTGATGCGGCCCTGCAGCCGACGCTTTTTCTTTCTCAAGTATTCCCGCCACGACCTTCTTCAGGTCAGAAACTTCCATTGCAAGATTCGCCAGTTCATCTGCAGCCCGGTCCGTACCTCTCCTACGGCTTCTGTAACAGTACGGGTCACCCTCCTGGGAAAACCCTACTTTCCACGGCATTCTGCCTTTGCCTCGTATATGTCCTCCGTGTTCAGGATTTCCGAGGGCAACTGTCAGTTGGTCTCTCTCTCTGTTGAACGTGATCTTGCCCTGTTGAGCTCTGGTCATTGCGTCAACAAGATCTTTTGTGGGAGCAAACTTTTTCTGCCGGTGAACACACTCCCCTGTCTCCGGGTCTAGCGATCCCCCATGCCCGTACCACCACATTTTGGCTCTTTTGTCCCATCCCTCTGTACCTAGACGGATTCCTCTTGCCCTTAGGCCGTCCTCCATTGCCTGCCACTTAGGCGCCGAAACGCGGTATCCTCCTGGCCCCATAACATGATGGTACTGTTTCTTTTCCGCATTAGCCTTATTTTTTGCCGACATTACCTTGAAATGCTCCGATTTATGTTGCGTCACAAATTCTGTCCAATCATCTCTCAGTTTCTCGACAGTATCCTTCTGCCGAAACGCGTCACAAATTACTTAATATTCTGAATTTATTGAATTAAAACTTACTTTCATTATTTTAATGAATTTAACTCAAATTCAAATATGGTCTCATTTTAAACTTTGTCAAACATGAATGATAATGATATAAACAGATAGCTTACATTTTTGTGAACATTTTGCATATTTTTCCATATTTTTTGGAATTATAAATTAAAAGTTATTTAATTTAGAAGATTTAATTATGTTCTGTAATTCCATATACAGTGGGCCCCACGTGTCATGATGACGTCATTAAAAAAACTCGTCAACACGTGGCCAGGTGACGTCATGATGACGTCACCCCTGGCGTCACAAGGTGGCCGGCGGTGGCAGTTCAGGCTCTCGGGTCTCCGGCGATTCCGACGATTCCGGCCACGGGGGAGGGAACGGAGATGGGGAGGAGGCCACTGTGGTGCTCGCCACGGGGGAGGGGACGGAGATGGGGACGAGGCCACACGGCCACTGTTGTCTCGCCGGCGGCGAATCTGGCCGCGGTAGCGAGCGCGAGGGCGGCGCGTTCTCAGTTCGTGGTCGCCGTTCGAGGGCGGCGCGTTCGCGCGTGATTCGTGTTCTCGATCCGTTCGATGGCGTTCGCGCGTTGGATCTAGGGCGACGGCGACGGCCCGCGGGGAACCTACCGGAGAGACGGCGACGGGACGGGGGCGGAGCAGGGTGGAGGCGGTGGAGAGAAGGGCTCGACGACGGCGACGGCGACGGCGATGGAGACGGCGCGGTCCTCTGCGCGGGCGACGGCGACGGGGCAGAAAGACGAGCAGGCGCCGGCGCGAGGGAAGAAGAGGGTTTGTGACTTAGAAAATTTTGGGGCAGGAAGGCATCCACATATATAGTTCCAGCCTTTAGTCCCGGGTGGTGTCACGAACCGGGACTAAAGGTCCCCTGGGGTACCCTCCGCGGGCCTTTAGTCCCGGGTGGTGTCACGAACCGGGACTAATGGTGAAAATTTTCGCGGCTTTCTCGTTCCCGCGCAGAACGAGCCTTTAGTCCCGGTTCGTGACACGAACGGCGACTAAAGGTGGTTATTCGAATAGAAATAATAGATGCGTGCAACCTTAAAAATACAAATAATATATCAGAAAATTCAGAAAAATAAAACTAATTCTTTTTCCAATCTTAAAAATACAAATAATATATCAGAAAATTCAGAAAAATAGAACTAATTCTTTTTCCAATCTTAAAAATTCCCATAGATAAAAAAGGCAGTACATAATGGCAAGAGTGGATCTAAACCTAAACGGAGAGCATAGATGCATGCATGATCTGATATCTGCTGCTAGTCATACTCCTGCCTAGGCCTACGACATGAGAAAATTCAGAGCCCAGGACTGGGCCTGAGGGTAGCGCAGGCGGGGGTTATCGCCGGCCCTGATGTAGTCCATGACGCTCTGTAGAGTCCGGCCGGACCACCATAGCCGACGACCGGCCTCGTGAAAGTTCCCAGGAGGCAGGCCGTCCTCCTCATACCTGGCGAGCGCCCTCTCACGCCGATTGATGAAGAAGGCATCCCAAGTATGTTGGTTATCGGGATGCCAGCTGGGATCTCTCCGCTGCTCCGGCGTGAGCTCGTTGTAGTAATGGTTCGTGATGGCCGCCCGACGTGCCACACCTTGAGGAAGAGGAGGGACCGGCACTCCTCCGGCGCTCAGCATCCAACCGGCGGGAACACTGTAGCCGGGCGGGCAGGGGTAGTTCGAGGCGGAAAGTTTTCTGTTTTTAGTAAAAGTTTGGTACAATAAATTAATTAGAGATAATATAATTCAAAATGATCCATTAAACATGATCCATTCAACAAAGTTTGGTACAATAAATTATTACACATCAATTCTTTCCTTGTGTCCCCGCTTTCTTACGATTTGGACGTATCCATGGAGCATCCTCATCATTTAACTTAATGCTTGGGTCAGAGTTCACTTTGAAGGGCGGAATTTCACCAAACATATTATAATCTTCTGACATGTCTGTCTTGTCCTCCACTCCCACGATGTTTCTTTTCCCTGAAAGAACAATGTGACGCTTTGGATCACATCGTTCTGTAACCGTGGTAGATCTTCTGGACTGATTACCTTCTGAGAGATTGCATTGAGGAATGCACACAGCTTCACAATGGCTACTCGAACATTTTCCTGTAGGAGGCCCCTCAAAGCAATCGGAAGCAATTGCGTCATAATCACGTGGCAGTCGTGAGACTTCAGGTTTTGGAACTTTTTCTCCGCCATGTTTATTATTCCCTTTATATTCGACGAGAAGCCAGACGGGACCTTCATACTGCTCAGGCATTCAAAAAAAATGACCTTCTCTTCTTTCGTAAGAGCGTAGCTGGCACGACCTTGAAACCATTCCGGATGCCGGTCATCTGGGTCTTTCAAAAGTTGTTGATCCCGCCGTGCTTCCTTTGTATCCTTTGTCTTCCCATACACGCCCAAGAAGCTTAGCAGGTTCACGCAAACATTCTTCGTAACATGCATCACGTCGATTGCAGAGCGGACATCTAGGACTTTCCAATACTGTAGCTCCCAAAATATCGATTTCTTTTTCCACATGGGTACGTGCCCGTCAACTCCCTGCGGAACTGATTGTCCGCCAGGACCCTTTCCAAAGATGACATTCAAATCCTTGACCATATCAAATATCTCATCTCCAGTACGTTCCGCAGGCTTCGGCCGGTGATCTGCCTTGCCGTTGAAATGCTTGCCTTTCTTTCTTACGTTATGATTTCGGGGAAGAAATCGACGATGACCCAGGTACACGTTCTTCCTACAGTTATCCAAAAATACACTTTCAGTCTCATGTAAGCAGTGCGTGCATGCTTTGTATCCCTTATTTGACTGTCCAGAAAGGTTACTGAGAGCAGGCCAATCGTTGATGGTTACAAAAAGCAACGCTCGTAGGTTAAATTCCTCTTCTTTGTGCTCATCCCACACAGGTACACCAGGTTTGCCCCACAATTGTAAAAGTTCATCAACTAATGGCCTTAGGTACACATCGATGTCGTTGCCGGGTTGCTTCGGACCTTGGATGAGCACTGGCATCATAATGAACTTCCGCTTCATGCACAACCAAGGAGGAAGGTTGTAGATGCATAGAGTCACGGGCCAGGTGCTATGGCTGGAGCTCTGCTCGCCAAAAGGATTCATGCCATCAGTACTTAGACCAAATCTTATGTTCCTTGCGTCAGCTGCAAAATCTTTGAACTCTCTGTCGATCTTTCTCCATTGCGTTCCATCAGCGGGGTGTCTCAACTCCCCGTCGGACTTACGGTCCTCTTTGTGCCATCGCAACAACTTGGCATGATCTTTGTTCCTGAACAGGCGTTTCAACCGAGGTATTATAGGAGCATACCACATCACCTTGGCGGGAACCCTCTTCCTGGGTTTCTCGCCCTCAACATCGTCACCAGGGTCATCCCCTCTGATCTTATAACGCAATGCAGTGCATACAGGGCATTCATTCAAATCCTCGTATGCACCGCGGTAGAGGACGCAGTCGTTAATGCATGCATGTATCTTCAGAATCTCTAAACCTAGAGGGCACACAACCTTCTTTGCTTCGTACGTACTGGTGGGCAACTCGTTATTCTTCGGAAGCATATTCTTCAAAATTTTCAGCAAATTTTCAAATGATGAGTCAGCTACACCTTCCCGTGCCTTCCATTTCAGCAAATCCAGTGTGGAGCCCAGCTTTTTCAGACTATTGTCGCATCCTGGGTACAGTGACTTCGTGTGATCCTCTAACATGCGATCCAAATGCTCCCTCTCCTTGTCAGTTTCGCAGCGTCTCCGTGCATCAGCAATGGTCCGACCAAGATCATCAGCGGGCTCATCATGTGCCTCTTCTTCACCTTCACCAAACCCTTCCCCACCTTCAGCATCATCCTCCATGAAAGTATCACCGAAAAGGTCATGATAGTTGAAATCGATATCATCCTCTTCTTCATCTTCTTCCATTCTAACCCCTCTTTCTCCATGCTTGGTCCAACAATTATAGCTTGGCATGAAACCGTGCCGAAGCAGGTGCATGTGAACGACTCTTGAGGAGGAGTGACCCTTCTCATTCTTACATTCAGCACATGGACACATAATAAAACCTCGCTGTTTGTTCGCATTTGCCACTACGAGGAAATCTTTCAAACCCGTAGTGAACTCACCGGAGAGTCGGTTACCGTACATCCATTGCCGATTCATCTGCATTATTATTATATAAAGTATATAATTAACCATCATGCATCTGTTAAACTAACTAGCTAGCTGGAAATAATACAAATCATGAAAGGTTCAAGTTGCTAACCGCGATCACGGAGGTAAAATAAATGAAAACGCTCAAGTGTGTTTCATGCTATGGGGCATTTCATCGAACACCTTGTGTGCATAGTAGGAACCAAAAGCATACCCACCACCCCCTTGTGAATATTGTGAGCAAATGTGGCCAAGTGCAGCGAGGTGAGTCCTATATATAGGGATGGGCCTTTAGTCCCGGTTCACCTGGACAACCGCGGCTAAAGGCCGTGGGGCCGGCCCGAGGACCTATTAGTCCCCGTTGGTCTGGCCAACCGGGACTAAATCCCCTCCCCTCCGCCAGCTGTGGGCCGAGCGCGCTGGGCCCAGACTATTGGTCGCGGGTCTCGTCCCGAACCGTGACTAAAGACCCCTATGGTCGCGGGTCCATTATTTTGGGGACTAATGGGGGCGTACCGAAGGCCTATTTTCTACCAGTGGCCGTAGCAATTTAGTTCGGTGTGTTCGGTACCATCGGCTAACAAAGGCACAGGACCCAATCAAGCACACAAAAGTCAGTTCCTTAGGCTAGTCACAATAGGTAGTAACATGCACTAGTAATATAAATACTTTTCAAGACTATGTTAATACCTCCATAGTGGGTACTAGTAACAAAAATATAGTATCATGCAAAGATGTATTTATGAGGTTGTACACTCATATTATGTTGGGAGATGTGATGTTACGGTAACTAGCTATGTTACCATAACCTCCTCTCTCCTCATTAAATACTGGACACATCAAAAAATTTGCCTACGTGGCATTGATGTTACTACTTAGTTACTGCCTATTGTGACCAGGCTTAGAATGGTTGACCGAAGAGTGACTGAGATTTTCATTTTCGGTCTCGGTTTATATGGCTTTGATCTTTTTTTTATCGATGTTTGGGTTCTCGGTTTACATGTACACCCCTACTTGAAATGACATCCGCGCATGAAAGAAGTAAACCAAAACATCTTCATAATCTTCACGTCCAAAGGCAACCAAAACCCTCGGCTTTCAAATTTTAACTTAGGTATTATTACCATAAAAAATAACTATCCCTTTGTCTCATATTAAGTGTCACTAGAATGGATATATCAAACACGAAAATAAATCAAAAAAATATCAGTTTCTACGACGCTTAATATGGGACGCAAAGGTTTTTTTTCATCATAATGACTCAGTACCGAACTAATTTGAACAACCCTAGCGATGTAGGGATTAGATTCAAAAATCGAAAAATATAAGTGATTAGGCTCAGCCAGAAAACAAACGAACTAGCATTTGCATTGACGGAGCTTTGCATATATTATTGGGCTGGTGGGGATCAGTTCCCCGATTGGGGTTCTCCTATTGGGATCTCTCTGAGGACGAGGAGGACATGGCGGGTTGGAATCAGTTTCCCGCCGACGATGCCGGTGCGGACACCGGTGGGGAGAGGCGGACGCTTGCCATGTCGGTGGGGACATCGCAAACACTGCCGTCGAGGACGTCGAGATGGAGGACGCCGCTGCCGTCGTCTCCGGTGAGGAGATGATCTCCGACATCTCAGAGGAGGTGGATGGCCCGGCCCACATCGTCATCTCCTCCGATCAAGAGTACTAGTTCTCCGTCCGCTGGCGCAGGTCGTTATATAGCTAGTATAGTACTAGTTTCCACAGCCGGAGAAGGCCGGCCATTGATGATGTAATTATTTTGCTAGGTATAGTAATGTAAAAACGTATAACCCCCACTAATACTAGCGTAGTTCCGGCGCCGGAGAAGCCTAGCGGCATTCGATGATGTAATTATTTTTCTAGGTAACGTGGATGTCAATTTAGGATCACTTAGTAACTATTTTGCGAACTGATTTACGTACGTACGTGTGTTCAAATTTACGATCGTGTATGTAGTGTTGTTTGATCAAATGACCGGGCATCAACCGTAAGTGTTATAATTGGCGCCAGATAAAAATTATACCTTGTCATTACTAATAGCCGTGTGTAAATTTCAATATTAGGAAGCGGTCGTTAAACTGACAGTCTAACAAATAATTTGAGACGATCTAATATAACAAGCAACTCTAATATAAAATTATTGGAGACGGGCAATAGTTACGGCCGGCTCCAATAGTTGCAGAGACTGAACTAAATTATTGACCGTCTAAGGTGTAGTATTACATGCAGTTCTAATTTTCCTGCTCTAACCGAGCCTAGGTCCCGTCTTGGATGCTTGGTTGTGTACTAGTGTACCTGCGCTGATATAGAGAATGACGAGCCGGTGGAGAGAACAACGAGCCAATTGAGAGTTTCCATGTCTAATATCAAATTTGTATATACATGCACGCTTCTAAGAAATATTATATTATATGTATGCATCAACGTGTAGAGTATGTAGTAGCGTAGAATATGTATACGAAAATTTGTTTGAAATGAGCAAAAATTAAATCAACAACACAAATGAAAAACCTAAAACCCGAAACCCATAAAACCCTAAAACCTAAAACCCACGAGATATTTAGTTCCAGTTGATGCTACCAACCGGCACAAACCACTTGGCCGCGGACACGTGGACTCCTTTTGTCCAAGTTGGTGTTACAAAGTGGGACTAAAGGTCCTACGGTCTGAGCTCTCGGCTGCGTCTACGTGGAAGGGTATTTAGTCCCGATTCGTGATAGACCGAGACTAGAGAGGGGGTTTTAGTCCCGATTGGGCAGTACCGGTTGGAAACCTGGACTAGAAGCCCTTCCCAACTAGGACTATAACCCCGTTTCCACTAGTGACAGTATATGAATTTTGGTCTTCTCTTTTCATATATGTATATGTGGCACATTAACATTAGTTTCCTACTGCAAATTCATTATGCAGCATGATCATGGAGAACGGAAGCTATCCAAGGTATTCCTTCACACTTTTATCTACTATTATCCGATTTGGTAACATGAGTCTCGCCGGTATCAAACATAGTTGAAGTCCGGCAGGTCAAATCAGCAGTTTCACACCACAATTATATAGCTAGATGGTAAGGCATTATAACAAATGAAACCCTATGGATTATAAAGTCAGATGTCACAATTCAGTAGTAAGATGTATTTGATCAGATACGTTTCCTTGGGATGTTTGCATACTCATGCAAATAAATAGCTCTCTTGGTAATATTTATGGTTTTCTGGAAACGTGATGGAAAATAAAGTTTTATAGTTAGATGTCACAGTTCAATTTTCCAAAATGAAATTGAGCAGCTTTAGTTGTGTTATCCATTCATTTTACTGCCATGTGTTTCGTAGGCAAACTAAATTTGGTTTACGGCATGGAAAGTAAGATCGTTATAGGTTTTGTACTTGACCTCCTTACCATAATTGTTTTTAGGCTGTCCGGGGGGGGGGGGGGGGGGGGTGAGAGAATCCCCACCTGAATATACTCAAAAATAGAAATTACACATTACACAGGGAGAGATGAGCGTGCCACAGGTCGGCGGCTTCTCTATGTTCCGTTAAATTAAAACAGTGTGACCATAAGGTCAAGTCTTGAATAATGTTATCTAGAGTGTGGATAGATGTTTGATGTATGTTCCTAAACACCATAGAGTTCCTTGCATCCCAAATCTTCCAAAGTATTATCAAGACCAAGGAATGCCAGATAGATACAGGAAGCAGCCCCTGAGGTGTCGCTGCCTCCCAAATCTCATCGAAGGATATGTTGTCCGGGTGAATCCCTATGCGCTGCCATATCGTAATGGCTTGTGGGCAACTTAAGAAGACGTTGGCTCTATCTTCGCAATTTGCCGGGCATCTGGGGCATGGTGAGTGGTCGAGAATATGCGTGTGGCGCAGGTTGTCTCGAGTGTTGAGTCTGTCCAAGGCTAGCAGCCAACCGAAAATCTTCACCTTCCCCGGCACCTTTGTGTCCCAAACCCTCTCCGTGGCCCTGAGGTGCGGTCACGGGTGCATGGCCATGTACGCTCCTCTGTATGAGAAGGGAGATCCGTCAAGTAGCACACGTTCATCAACGCCTTCCGTCATGACGAAATCCTGCAACAACAAAGAGAGAGCGGCAAGCTGTCTAGAGGCCGCAATGGTTAGCCGATTTTGGAGGCTCGATTCGACCCCATTTTGAAGAACATCCACAACGAAAGCATTTTGGGACTTGGTGTGGTGGGAGAATAAGGCAGGGAAAACAGTAGTTAGTGGCTCTTGGAGAAGCCACCTGTCATGCCAAAAGAAAGTAGATGCCCCGTTGTTTACATAGCATTTTGTTATTTGAGAGAGAAAAGGTGTATATTTGGCGATAATTTTGCGAAGGTATGAGTGGGTGGAGGAGTGGTTCGCAAATGGCGATTGTGTAGCGACCCAATTTTTCCAAGGAGTCGAGGGGTTATGGAGGGATTTGAAGCAGATTTTCAAAAGCAAACAAAAATTCTGTGCATTTGCGTTTTTTATCCCCAGCCCCCCTCCCCCAAACTTAGGTTGACAAGCTTTTTCCCATGCCACCAGGCATTGGGCGCCCGAACACGTGCCATCGTCGGTCTAAAAGAAGGATCTATGCTTGCTATCAATTTTGTGAATGACCGTTGCGGGAAGAGTAATGGATGACATGAAATGGGTTGGCAGACTATCGAGCACAACTGAGACAAGAATCACCTTTCCGCCTTTGGAGAGTAAGGAGGTTCTCCAGCCCGAAAGGTACCTGTCGATGCTATCTATGATGGGTTGGAAGGCCGAGCTTGGGTTTTTTTTGTCTGAAAGAGGGAGACCAAGGTAGGTTTGGGAAGGAGGATGTTGTGGTGCCTAAAATATTGGAGATGTCTTTTGCGTTGGTTGCAGATATGTGAATCGGAACAAATGTTGTTTTTTGGAAATTGATATGAAGACCTGTTGCGTTTGAGAAGTGGTCAAGGGTTTTTTTGAGATTCGTAGCTGCGTTGTGAGAAGCCTTAATAATTTGTAATGTGTCGTCGGCGTATTGGAGGACCGGGCAAGGTTCACTGTCTGATAATGGATGGCTGAGGAGCCCCTGAGAGCAGGCACGGATGATCATTTGTTGGAGAAGGTCCTCCATGTCATGAAAAGGTAGGGTGATAGGGGGTCTCCCTACCGAAGGCCAGTTTTGCAGGTGATCCAAGGTCTAGGGATTCCATTTACCAACACGACTGTCATCCCTGTTTCAAGGAGTAGCTGGATCCAGGCTACAAAACGGGGTGGGAAGACTCGGTGTTTTAAAATTGTAATCAACGAGTCCCGGCTTACTGAGTAAAAGTCTATGCGGAAGTCTAGTTTGATCACAATGGTTGTTGTTTTCCTTTTGTGGCGGCAAAGAACACAAAATTTTCGGAAATTCCCCTGTTAGAGATGAAGCCCGTTTGGTTAGGATGGACAAGGTCGGGAATCTTTATTTGCATCATGTTGGTGAGAAGACGCGCAATGGCTTTGATAAGGCAATTTTGCAAGGCGATCGGGCGGAAGGCATCGGGGGTGCGGGCGTCCATCCGTTTTGGGAGAAGAACCATGAAGGAGCGGTTGATGCTTTAGAGGTAAACATTAAGAGAGTACAACTGAAAGAAGAGTTGGTGGACTTTTGCCTTAACAAGAGGCCAGAACGACCGGTAGAAATCTGGTCTGAATCCATCAGGGCCAGGGCTTGCAGTCATGTTCGTACCGAGCATGGCCTGTTGGATTTGATATTCGGAGAACGGACGGTCCAGATCAGACAACCCGTTCTTAGTGGTAGGATAGATAGAGTGCAGGTTGAAGCCCCAGTGAGTGGTCTGGGTGAGGCCAAGAAGCACTGTTGCAAACAGGGGCTTTTGTCCCGGTTTGTAAGACCCATTCATCCCGGTTGTGCAACCGGGATGGGGCATCAGGGACAAATGCCCCTCCCCCATTGGTCCCGGTTGTGCCAGGACCCGGGACAAATGGGGCTGACCTCGTGGCAGTTGCGCTGGAACCTGGCCAGGGCTATTCGTCCCGGTTCTTACCACGAATTGGGATGAATGCCCCTTCTTCTGCGACAGGGCTTTTGCCTTTTTCTCTGCCGCGGCAGAGTTTTTATTTTTTGTGTTTATTATTTTCCTTTTTATGTTTTGCGATCCCCAGACCTCCCGGTGGCCCCTCCCCGGACCTCCCGGATCCCATGAGAAGAGAGGAGCCCCGGTGGCCCCTCTCTGGATCCCAGGAGAAGAGAGGAGCCCGGTGGCACTTCCTCGGACCTCCCTGATCCCATGAGAAGAGAGGAGCGCGGTGGCCCTTCCCCGGACCTCCCGGAGCCCACGAGAAGAGAGGAGCCTCGGTGTCCTCTCCCAGGAGCTCCCGTATCCCACGAGTGAATAAGTAATACATATATATAGCAAAAGAAGGAACACTTATATTACAAAAGCAAAGTATATCGAGCATATTACATGACCGATGGAATGAATTACAAAATCAAATTCGGTCCCAACCAGCGCTATAGTACTCTCCATTTACATTTAGGACCTCTGCATTAAAGAAGCCACATTAATTATTATCTCCTTAATTGTGTAAAAGATATACGAGTAGGTTCCTTGTGCGAAACGTTCAACGCCTACATTATATAGAGTTCTAGACACACCTACAATCAACGGAAATCATCTCTTCTCTGAATGTGGAGAGCTGAATATCATTTCGAGCGGCGTGCTTCGATGGGAGGGATTGCAACAGGCGCGCCTAAATATGCTGAGTGCTGATTTTCTTTTACCACGCGCTATCATACACACAAGCTCAAGTTGACATCCACGCAGCAGCCACGACTCCTTTTGCCTAGATCGGGCCTAGAAGGCCCATATCAGGCCCGAGACAGCCGTGAACCAGCACCTCGGAGGCAGCCGACCGCTGAGGAGCCTCAAAAAGTTAATGCTCCCGCCGTCGAGTTAAGACGATCCACACACTTCGAAAATTATGCGGTGCCAAAATCCTCCGGTCATTTAGTCGTCTTTGCATTAATTTTTCTTAATTTAGGTATAGGTGGACACTTTCCACTGCATGCAAGATTTCACACTGGTAGAAAATAGGCCTTCCATACGCCCCCATTAGTCCCCAAAATAATCGACCCGCGACCATAGTGGTCTTTAGTCGCGGTTCGGTAGGAGACCCGCGACCAACAGTCTGGGCCCAGCGCGCTCGGTCCACAGCTGGCGGACGGGAGGGGCTTTAGTCCCGGTTGGCCAGGCCAACCGGGACTAATAGGTCCTCAGGCTGCCCCGAAGGCCTTTAGTCGCGGTAGTCCAGGCCAACCGGGACTAAAAGCCCATCCCTATATAGGACTCAGCTGGCTGCACTTAGCCACATTTGGTGTCACTTCTACTCACAATATAGGGTTTGCTTTTGGTTTCTCCTATGCACACAAGGTGTTCGATGAAATGCCCGAGAGCATGAAACACACATGATATGAAGTGTCCGAGCCACACTTGAGCTTTTACATTTATTTTTCCTCCGCGGTCGGGGTTAGCAACTTGAACCTTTCAAGATTTGTATTATTTCTAGCTAGTTAGTTTAACAAATGCATGATGGTTAATTATATACTTTATATAATAATAATGCAGATGAATCGGCAATGGATGTACGGTAACCGACTCTCCGGCGAGTTCACTACGGGTTTGAAAGATTTCCTCGTAGTGGCAAATGCGAACAAGCAGCGAGGTTTTATTATCTGTCCATGTGCTGAATGTTAGAATCAGAAGGGTCACTCCTCCTCAAGAGTCGTTCACATGCACCTGCTTCAGCACGGTTTCATGCCAAGCTATAATTGTTGGACCAAGCATGGAGAAAGAGGGGTTAGAATGGAAGAAGATGAAGAAGAGGATGATATCGATGTCAACTATCATGAGGCTTTCATGGAGGATGATGCTGAAGGTGGGGAAGGTTTTGGTGAAGGTGAAGAAGAGGCACATGATGAGCCTGCTGATGATCTTGGTCGGACCATTGTTGATGCACGGAGACGCTGCGAAACTGACAAGGAGAGGGAGAATTTGGATCGCATGTTAGAGGATCACACGAGGTCGCCGTACCCAGGATGCGACAATAGTCTGAAAAAGCTGGGCTGCACACTGGATTTGCTGAAATGGAAGGCACGGGAAGGTGTAGCTGACTCATCATTTGAAAATTTGCTGAACATGTTGAAGAATATGTTTCCGAAGAATAACGAGTTGCCCGCTAGTACGTACGAAGCAAAGAAGGTTGTCTGCCCTCTAGGTTTAGAGGTTCTGAAGATACATGCATGCATTAACGACTGCATCCTCTACCGCGGTGCATACGAGAATTTGAATGAATGCCCCGTATGCATTGCATTGCATTATAAGATCAGAGGCGATGACCCTGGTGACGATGTTGAGGGCGAGAAACCCAGGAAGAGGGTTCCCGCCAAGGTGATGTGGTATGCTCCTATAATACCTCGGTTGAAACGTCTGTTCAGGAACAAAGAGCATGCCAAGTTGTTGCGATGGCACAAAGAGGACCGTAAGTCCGATGGGGAGTTGAGACACCCCGCTGATGGAACGCAATGGAGAAAGATGGACAGAGATTTCAAAGATTTTGCAGCTGACGCAAGGAACATAAGATTTGGTCTAAGTATTGATGGCATGAATCCTTTTGGCGAGCAGAGCTCCAGCCATAGCACCTGGCCCGTGACTCTATGCATCTACAACCTTCCTCCTTGGTTGTGCACGAAGCGGAAGTTCATTATGATGCCAGTGCTCATCCAAGGTCCGAAGCAACCGGGTAACGACATCGATGTGTACCTAAGGCCATTAATTGATGAGCTTTTACAGTTGTGGGGCAGACCTGGTGTACCTGTGTGGGATGAGCACAAATAAGAGGAATTTGACCTGCGAGCGTTGCTTTTTGTAACCATCAACGATTGGCCTGCTCTCAGTAACCTTTCGGGACAGTCAAATTGTGACACCCCGGGATCGGGCACTATGCAGATATCAGCATTTCCGCCAAAATGCACATAATAACCGATTCCAGGCTGCCACTTGTGATAACATTACAACAGTTCACAAATATTCCGCAACAACAACAGAGGAGGTATATACAAGACGACTCAAACGAGTCAAGGATACAACTGATACAATACAAAGATCCAAATGACAGCGGAAGAAGCAACATAGTGTCCGACTACGGACAAGATACAAATTGGACTAAGAGTCCTGAAGATAACCGATGGCGTCCAATCCCTGCCCAGGCCAAGCCGGAGGGATTCCCAAGCTAACGTCGTCAGACTTCAAACCTGTTGACTGCAATGTGGAATATGCAGCCACGAAATGGATTCGTGGGTCAGTACTATTAAGTACTGGCAAGTGGATAAACCATACTCACAAGATACCAGCGTAACCAATCATCACAAGATAAAAATACTTTGGGTAGAACGGAAGGAAGGGATTTATTGCAAAGAAGCGGCAGCGGGCTGCACTAACTAACTACAGAGACGCGCTACAACATCCGGCTAAAAGAAAGGGATAAGATAGCGCGACAAAACCAACTATAACTACTCACCAAGCAATACCCATCCAGTGTTACCCCCTACTAAGGAAGCAACCCAAGGAAAGTCACACTGTTGATTAAGGTGACATTCATTTTTATGGTGGAGGTAATCTATATTACTAGTCAAGTTATCATCGTTAAGTGTAAGTTGTCTGAGTACTTGTTAGCCAGCACTTTCACCAAGTCATCCATAATCGCGGACAACACGGCTTCTCGAGAAGATTAACTCTGTAGGGATGCACCAATTTGGCCGTACACGTAAGAATGACCCGCCAGATGGAAATGCACTTCCACCAAGCGAGGCACTCAACACAACCCAACTCTTCTTCGCATCAAGCCCAAAGAACCACGTGCAATTGAGCGCACGACTAATCAAGCCCCACGAAGAAAAGAGGACCCTCATAGCACTCTAAGAACGTGTCTCCCTAAATGCCGACTACAAAAGTTCCACCCTGGCGCCAAGGGTTCGCACCTGCATATGCATGCGGAAAATGGAAAACTCGAACTAAGTGTGGCGATTTGGACGAGATGTGAATCGAATCAAAGTTGCGGGGGGCGCCCATACACGCTTCCCACATGCGGTTAGCGCGCTCATCATGGATCGGAGGACAAGACCCTTTTCCTAATTAAGTTCAACACTAGCAGGCCACGCCGGGCCTCCTGCCGGTGCCTTATCATCAAATTATTATTACCCCAAGCATTAACATGTTGTTGATTAAGCTGAAACAAAACTATCAAACTAAACAGGTGATAAGACGGACACCAAGACTTGAGCGCAAACAACACTAAGCATGCAACTACGACACGAGGGCCAACAAGGTAAACAAACAACAGTTAATAGGAAGTGAAAGGAAGGCTATATCATGGTTGCAAGGTAAACATATGAAAGGATCGAGACACAAGCATCGAATCATAAGGCTAGCATAAAGACAACGGAAAGAATCGGTAACAAGTGAGGAAAGGCAACATGGGTAGCAAGTGAGTATACTTGCCTGAGATCCAGCAAGTAGAGGTACATCCGCAGAACTTGTCGTTGCTCACATCACCTCAACGTCCTATCCGCGAAGAAGCAATAAACTAGAACAAACACCGGATGCAACAATTACTACTACGGCAAAAGATCCAGCGTGAACCTATTTTATATGCATGAAAAGTTAAAGGGTGCATCAAAATAAATACAAGACATGATGAAACATTATAAATGGACCCAAATGCAAAGATAAGGTTGCATTTGGAAAATCCCAGGTGCATGCGTAGTTATTTAAGTGTATTACAAGCAAACATTAGGTTGAAGTGATTAAATGGCATGGTGGATGATGAAAACAGAATGTATACAACATTAGCTTCAATGTGATATCTCATTTGCCAAATTTGGAATTTTAAATATTTAATTATGAATTTTTGCAATTTAAAAGGCTTAATTAAAGCATTGAATTATTGCACCACTTTTAATTAGGAAAAACAGTAAACAAATTGTATATTTGAAAAGTACAGAGAATTTTGATTGGAAAACATATTTTACTTTTCAAATTTGAAGTTAAAATGAATTAGTTATGTGCATTTGAATTGTGGGGTGTTTTCTGTAAAGTGCAGGGGTGTGTTCGTGATGGAAACAGAAGAAATGAGGGCACCAGTATAAAAACAGAACGAACAGGGGGGCAGATGCGAAAAATACGGATCCAGATCTGGATCTGGGGCGTTTATCACCAGGAGTAGATTCAGCCACAGAGGCTGACAGGCGGGGCCCGATGCCACGCGGGCGCTGACGAGGCAACCCGGGTCACCGACTGGTGGGGCCTGCTTGCGCGCGGTGTAAAAGGGAGAAAAAGGGCGGAGGCAATGGCTCACGAGGGATTCGAACCCGGGTCTCTGCGAGGGCAGATCGGGGTCCTAACCACTGGGCTGGGTGTGCGTTCGTGACAAGATACGGATCTGACGGAAAAAGATGTAAACGTCGCGGTCATAACTGAACCTGACGAAACTGGAACTGGACATCTGCAGGCGACGGGACGGACGAATGCGGCCAGCGACGTTCGTGTCCGGGAAGCGCGCGGTGACGACGGGGTGCTGCTGTGTGTGTGGCGGTTGGTGTCCATGTTGTACGTGCAGAGAGCAAAGCAGGGCTACAGGGAGAGCGAGCAGGAGCCAACCCATAGCTTCAACTCGCAATCGAGCCCGCTGCCATGGTGGCCATGGCGACAGAGAAAAGGAGCGATAAGCAGGACGACATACAGCACAAAACCGAGCATGTAGACGACGGAAAACGAATGGGGTGCTCACTGGGAGGTCCTCGAAGAAGTTGTACTTCCCGGAGTGGACGAACAGCGGAAAATTCCACCGAAGAAGATGACTGGCCGGAGAGGAAGAAGGTCTTGCCGGCAGCCACCGGGACGCTCCCGGCTCGATCCCTTTAGCATAGACGTAGAGGACGACGACTCGGAGCTCATGGAGTTCTTGGATATGGACGGGAGTCTTTGTGGCAGCGGCACCACGGCGAGGTCTCCTAGTGCGCATCTCTCTCGGTCTCTCGTTGGAGGAAAACAGAAACACAGAGGAGATGGCGGTGGCTGGGAGGAAAAGAGAAGAGGGGAAGGAAAACTAGGGTTCGGAGGGGGAGCCGGAGGGGGGTTTATGGAGGGGAAGCAAAGGAGGGGAGGGAGCAGGTGAGGAGGGTGCGGTGGTGCTTGCTGTTGTCACCACCGTACGGAGGTGGAAGAAGAGGAGCTGGGCCGCGGGCTGGGCCTCCACTGGGGTGGTAGGTGGGCCGAGAGGCCTGCCTCCCCCAGCAGCTTGTTTTATTTATTTTCTTTTCTCTTTTTTTTGGTAGGAAAGAAAAGAGAAGGAAAAAGAAGGGGGTTTTGAGATCCAAAAATTATGGTGATAATTTTTATAAGTTCCTGATTGAAAAAGCCCAGGTGCAAGACATTTTGTTTCCAAAAATTCAAATTGCACAACTTATTTGAAATTTGAATTTGAATTCAATTTATTGTTTCTTATAAAACCAATTTTTAAAACCAACCAATTTTAGTATTTCCAACTCAAATATGAATTACAATGTGGAATGATTTGTTTTGCAATTTTAATTGAACCCATTTGGAACATGTTTGAATTTTAAATTGGTTTGAAAACAAAGGTGCATATGATGCATGAGGCAATGCATGCAAAAAGAAAACAAGCAATTCTATTTGAGGGAAATCCCCCGGGTGTTACAGCCGACACCACTAACAAGGGATTGCGCCCTCGCAATCCACCCAAGGCAAGGGGAAGAGAGGTGTCAACTACGGAGTCTTCGTGCTGCGGTTGATTTCCCTGGTCAGTGGGCGGATCTCTTCTTCTCGACACCACTAACAAAAGTTTCTCGACACCACTAACAAGAGATTCTTGCTCGGATTGATGACGATGTTCTTCCACCAGGAATCTTCCGATGATCGAACCTATTAGGTTAAAGGCTCAGAAAACGTCCACCCACGCAGGATCCTAAAACTTTAAAAGATAGGTACGAGAGGAGACTCCAAAACAAATAAGGCAGCAGTAGAAGTAGAATAGAGGAAAGGAATAAACAAGAATCCTATTGAGATGTTTCCAAAATAGTTTTAGCACAAATAGTTTTGACACTCTAGAAACAACGACCGTTAGCAAGGTTATCCTACAGGCTTTGCGGACCCGTTTCTTCGATAACCATTCGTATCGAAACAACATTGGGAATCGGAACCATGCTCTGATGCCATTTGTGACGCTCCGGGATCGGGCACTATGCAGATTTCAGCATTTCCGCCAAAATCCACATAATAACAGATTCCAGGTAGCCACTTGTGATAACATTACAACAGTTCATGAATATTCCGCAACAACAACAGAGGAGGTATATACAAGACGACTCAAACGAGTCAAGGATACAACTGATACAATACAAAGATCCAAATGACAGCGGAAGAAGCAACATAGTGTCCGACTACGGACAAGATACAAATTGGACTAAGAGTCCTGAAGATAACCGATGGCGTCCAATCCCTGCCCAGGCCAAGCCGGAGGGATTCCCAAGCTAACGTCGTCAGACTTCAAACCTGTTGACTGCAATGTGGAATATGCAGCCACGAAATGGATTCGTGGGTCAGTACTATTAAGTACTGGCAAGTGGATAAACCATACTCACAAGATACCAGCGTAACCAATCATCACAAGATACAAATACTTTGGGTAGAACGGAAGGAAGGGATTTATTGCAAAGAAGCGGCAGCGGGCTGCACTAACTAACTACAGAGACGCGCTACAACATCCGGCTAAAAGAAAGGGATAAGATAGCGCGACAAAACCAACTATAACTACTCACCAAGCAATACCCATCCAGTGTTGCCCCCTACTAAGGAAGCAACCCAAGGAAACTCACACTGTTGATTAAGGTGACATTCATTCTTATGGTGGAGGTAATCTATATTACTAGTCAAGTTATCATCGTTAAGTGTAAGTTGTCTGAGTACTTGTTAGCCAGCACTTTCACCAAGTCATCCATAACCGCGGACAACACGGCTTCTCGAGAAGATTAACTCTGCAGGGATGCACCAATTTGGCCGTACACGTAAGAATGACCCGCCAGATGGAAATGCACTTCCACCAAGCGAGGCACTCAACACAACCCAACTCTTCTTCGCATCAAGCCCAAAGAACCACGTGCAATTGAGCGCACGACTAATCAAGCCCCACGAAGAAAAGGGGACCCTCATAGCACTCTAAGAACGTGTCTCCCTAAATGCCGACTAAAAAAGTTCCACCCTGGCGCCAAGGGTTCGCACCTGCATATGCATGCGGCAAATGGAAAACTCGAACTAAGTGTGGCGATTTGGAGGAGATGCGAATCGAATCAAAGTTGCGGGGGGCGCCCATACACGCTTCCCACATGCGGTTAGCGCGCTCATCATGGATCGGAGGACAAGACCCTTTTCCTAATTAAGTTCGACACTAGCAGGCTTCAAAACCACGGCGGGCCTCCTGCCGGTGCCTTATCATCAAATTATTATTACCCCAAGCATTAACATGTTGTTGATTAAGTTGAAACCCAACTATCAAACTAAACAGGTGATAAGACGGACAACAAGACTTGAGCGCAAACAACACTAAGCATGCAACTACGACACGAGGGCCAACAAGGTAAACAAACAACAGTTAATAGGAAGTGGAAGGAAGGCTATATCATGGTTGCAAGGTAAACATATGATAGGATCGAGACACAAGCATCGAATCATAAGGCTAGCATAAAGACAACGGAAAGAATCGGTAACAAGTGAGGAAAGGCAACATGGGTAGCAAGTGAGTATACTTGCCTGAGATCCAGTAAGTAGAGGTACATCCGCAGAACTTGTCGTTGCTCACATCATCTCAACGTACTATCCGCGAAGAAGCAACGAACTAGAACAAACACCGGATGCAACAATTACTACTACGGCAAAAGATCCAGCATGATCCTATTTTATATGCATGACAACTTAAAGGGTGCATCAAAATAAATACAAGACATGATGAAACATTTTAAATGGACCCAGATGCAAAGATAGGGTTGCATTTGGAAAATCCCAGGTGCATGCATAGTTATTTAAGTGAATTACAAGCAAACATTAGGTTGAAGTGATTAAATGGCATGGTGGATGATGAAAACAGAATGCATACAACATTAGCTTCAATGTGATATCTCATTTGCCAAATTTGGAATTTTAAATATTAATTATGAATTTTTGCAATTTAAAAGGCTTAATTAAAGCATTGAATTATTGCACCACTTTTAATTAGGAAAAACAGTCAAAAAAAATTGTATATTTGAAAAGTACAGAGAATTTTGATTAGAAAACATATTTTACTTTTCAAATTTGGAGTTAAAATGAATTAGTTATGTGCATTTGAATTGTGGGGTGTTTTCTGTAAAGTGCAGGGGTGTGTTCGTGATGGAAACAAAAGAAATGAGGGCACCGGTATAAAAACAGAACGAACAGGGGGACAGATGCGAAAAATACGGATCCAGATCTAGATCTGGGGCGTTTATCACCAGGAGTAGATTCAGCCACAGAGGCTGACAGGCGGGGCCCGATGCCACGCGGGCGCTGACGAGGCAACCCGGGTCACCGACTGGTGGGGCCTGCTTGCGCGCGGTGTAAAAGGGAGAAAAAGGGCGGAGGCAATGCCTCGCGAGGGATTCGAACCCGGGTCTCTGCGAGGGCAGATCGGGTTCCTAACCACTGGGCTGGGTGTGCGTTCGTGACAAGATACGGATCTGACGGAAAAATATGTAAACGTCGCCGTCATAACTGAACCTGACGAAACTGAAACTGGACATCTGCAGGCGACGGGACGGATGAATGCGGCCAGCGACGTTCGTGTCCGGGAAGCGCGCGGTGACGACGGGGTGCTGCTGTGTGTGTGGCGGTTGGTGTCCATGTTGTACGTGCAGAGAGCAAAGCAGGGCTACAGGGAGAGCGAGCAGGAGCCAACCCGGGGCTTCAACTCGCAATCGAGCCCGCTGCTATGGTGGCCATGGCGACAGAGAAAAGGAGCGACAAGCAGGACGACATACAGCACAAAACCGAGCATGTAGACGACGGAAAACGAATGGGGTGCTCACTGGGAGGTCCTCGAAGAAGTTGTACTTCCCGGAGTGGACGAACGGCGGCGAATTCCACCGAAAAAGATGACTGGCCGGAGAGGAAGAAGGTCTTGCCGGCGGCCACCGGGACGCTCCCGGCTCGATCCCTTTAGCATAGACGTAGAGGACGACGACTCGGAGCTCATGGAGTTCTTGGATATGGACGGGAGTCTTTGTGGCAGCGGCACCACGGCGAGGTCTCCTAGTGCGCATCTCTCTCTGTCTCTCGTTGGAGGAAAACAGAAACACAGAGGAGATGGCGGCGGCTGGGAGGAAAAGAGAAGAGGGGAAGGAAAACTAGGGTTCGGAGGGGGAACCGGAGGGGGATTTATGGAGGGGAAGCAAAGGAGGGGAGGGAGCAGGTGAGGACGGTGCGGTGGTGCTTGGTGTCGTCACCACCGTATGGAGGTGGAAGAAGAGGAGCTGGGCCGCGGGCTGGGCCTCCACACGGGTGGTAGGTGGGCCGAGAGGCCTGCCTCTCCCAGCAGCTTGTTTTATTTATTTTCTTTTCTCTTTTATTTTGTAGGAAAGAAAATAGAAGGAAAAAGAAGGGGTTTTTGAGATCCAAAAATTATGGTGATAATTTTTATAAGTTCCTGATTGAAAAAGCCCAGGTGCAAGACATTTTGTTTCCAAAAATTCAAATTGCACAACTTATTTGAAATTTGAATTTGAATTCAATTTATTGTTTTTTATAAAAACAATTTTTAAAACCAACCAATTTTAGTATTTCCAACTCAAATATGAATTACAATGTGAAATGATTTGTTTTGCAATTTTAATTGAACCCATTTGGAACATGTTTGAATTTTTAAATTGGTTTGAAAACAAAGGTGCATATGATGCATGAGGCAATGCATGCAAAAATAAAACAAGCAATTCTATTTGAGGGAAATCCCCCGGGTGTTACACAAATAAGGGATACAAAGCATACCCATGTGGAAGAAGAAATCAATATTTTGGGAGCTACAGTATTGGAAAGTCCTAGATGTCCGCTCTGCAATCGACGTGATGCATGTTACGAAGAATATTTGCGTGAACCTGCTAAGCTTCTTGGGCGTGTATGGGAGGACAAATGATACAAAGGAAGCACGGCAGGACCAGCAACTTTTGAAAGACCCAGATGACCGACATCCGGAATGGTTTCAAGGTCGTGCCAGCTACACTCTTACGAAAGAAGAGAAGGTTATTTTTTTCAATGCCTGAGCAGTATGAAGGTCCCGTCTGGCTTCTCGTCGAATATAAAGGGAATAATAAACATGGCGGACAAAAAGTTCCAAAACCAGAAGTCTCACGGCTGCCACGTGATTATGACGCAATTGCTTCCGATTGCTTTGAGGGGGCTCCTACCGGAAAATGTTCGAGTAGCGATTGTGAAGTTATGTGCATTCCTCAATGCAATCTCTCAGAAGGTAACCAATCCAGAAGATCTACCACGGTTACAGAACGATGTGGTCCAATGTCTTGTCAGTTTCGAGTTGGTGTTTCCACCATCCTTCTTCAATATTATGACGCACCTCCTGGTCCACCTAGTCGAAGAGATTTCCATTCTCGGTCTTGTATTTCTACACAATATGTCCCCCTTCGAGAGGTTTATGGGAGTATTAAAGAAATATGTTCGTAACCGTGCTAGGCCAGAAGGAAGCATCGTAAAGGGCTATGGAAATGAGGAGGTAATTGAGTTCTGAATTGACTATGTTCCTAACCTTAAGCCAATTGGTATTCCTCAATCGCGGCACGAGGGGAGACTAAGTGGAAAAGGCACGATCGGAAGGAAATCAACGATATGTATGGACGGTCATTCTATGACTGAAGCACACCACACAGTTCTGCAAAATTCGAGCTTGGTGGCTCCGTACTTCGAGCAACACAAGAATATTTTACGCTCGAACAACCCGGGGAAGCCTGAATCATGGATTAGAAAGGCCCACATGGAGACTTTCGGCAGTTGGTTGCGAAAACATTTAATGAATGACAATGATGTTGGAGACCAGCTGTAAATGTTGGCCAAGACACCATCTTCGACTATAACAACTTTCCAAGGGTACGAGATTAATGGGAATACATTTTACACGATCTCCCAAGATAAAAAGAGCACCAACCAAAACAGTGGTGTCCGCTTTGATGCAGCAACCGAGAATGGGCAAAAGGTCACATATTATGGTTACATAGAGGAGATATGGGAACTTGACTATGGACCCTCCTTTAAGGTCCCTTTGTTCCGGTGCAAATGGTTCATGCTAACAGGAGGTGGGGTAAAGGTGGACGAGCAATACGGAATGATAATGGTGGATTTCGACAATCTTGGTTACCTTGACGAACCATTCGTCCTAGCCAAAGATGTCGCTCAGGTTTTCTATTTGAAGGACATGAGTAGCAAACCGAGGAAACGGAAAGATAAGAAAACGATCAGTACATCATGCGATGATCCAAAGCGCCACATTGTTCTTTCAGGGAAAAGAAACATCGTGGGAGTGGAGGACAAGACAGACATGTCAGAAGATTATAATATGTTTGGTGAAATTCCGCCCTTCAAAGTCAACAATGACCCAAGCATTAAGTTAAATGATGAGGATGCTCCATTGATACGGCCAAATCGTAAGAAAGCGGGGACACAAGGGAAGAATTCATGTGTAATAATTTATTGTACCAAACTTTTTTGAATGGATCATGTGAATTATATTATCTCTGATGTGTTTAAGACTAACTCCTTCGCAAAATATTTGAGAAAACGAGTGGAAAACATGGAAAACAGAAGGTTACTTAAATGTCTCAAAACCTTGTGAGATAAAATATCTGATTTCATAACTTTTATTGCAAACAGAAAACAGACGCGCTAGCGCGCCGCAGTGTCGCCGGAATACAAATTCTTTTATTAAAAAGAGAGAACAGACGAACACTACTCCTCGTCGTCGTCGTCGGGGAACTCGTCGGTGACCTCCTCCGGGTCATCGTCGCCGGCAAACTCGTCGGTGACCTTCTCGTCGTCGTCGGAGGTGCATGATGGTATGTCCGAGATAGGCCCCCACCTCGGATCGTCGGAGGCCCAGACTTCGCCGGCGCGGTCGGCCCGACGAAGCTCTTGCAGCGCCTTCGTCCTCGCCTCCCGAGCGGCATCTAACGCGAGGTGGCGTTCGAGGCGGCGCTCCGCCCGCTCAGCCGTGCGGGTCTGCCAGAGCTCCTCGCCGGCGCTCTCCTCCCCCGGGTTGTTCCGGTAATACTCGCGGACGACGCGGTCTTCCCTGGCGTCGACTAGGCCTTGAAACGGGCGGTGACGGAGGTGGAGGTGGTCGGCGGCAGTGACGATCTGCGGCTTCGGCGCCCTGGCCTCCGCTTCCCAGACGGTGTGGCAGTTGTTGAAGTTCATCAGCGACCGCGGGCGGTTGAGGCGCCAGGCCGCCGCGTCCCAGGCGCGGGCGGCCTCCGCCGCCGTTGCAAAGGAGCCGAGGGGGATGCGGTCGTCCCCCCAGCGGATATCTGCGCTGAACATTCCGTTCTGCCGTGCTCGGACACCGCGGAAGCCGGTGGTGCTGTTCCTCCTCGGAGGCATGGTGGAAGCGCGACGGTGTGTGGAGAGGAGAAAACGCGCTCGACGCGCGACAGTTTATACCGCGCCCTCCTGGCCACGCGTCACAACTCCCGTGCCACGCGCCACCCTAACACTACCAAGCAAATAGTTGCACATTACTACCCGAGCTCAAAGTGAACACTGACCCAAGCATGGATGGATGTGTTAAAGGGGGGGTGTAGAAAAACACAATCGGTATCACCATCATACAGCCCTACCGTGGCTACTCGGTGCAATATGCATACCAAATGCACGGCAGGACGTATGATGGCGAATCCGGATGTTTTGTATTTGCTCGATGAACTGAATATATGATGTATGAAACCTTAAAGGGGGATGTAGAACAAAACAATCGGTATCGCCATCATACAGCCCCACCGTGGCTACTGGGTGCAATATGCATACCAAATGCACGACAGGACTTATGATGGCGAATCCGGATGTTTTGTATTTGCTCGATGAACTGACCGATGTATGAAGGTGGGCTATATATAGGGTCCTCTGGCTCACAAAGTGTTGTGCTAGGATTTTGATCCAACGGTTAAGAAACCACCTCATCCAACGGCTCACAACAGCTCGAAATAAACACACCGTAGCCCTGATCGAACGGCTCACAACAACTCGAAAGAAACACACCCCGGATCGAACGACTCACAAGCGCTTGAAAGAAACACACGATCCGTGTGATTCTATCTGATTGGTCCAAACGAAACCCTAACCCATTTAGTCCCGGTTGGTGTCCCCAACCGGGACTAAAGGGATGTTTTCTTCTCGCTATATATATGTATGCATTGCCACACCATTGGCATAAACACATACAAACTCACCACTCTCTCATGGATTCTACCGTACTCACTCTAACATTCATCCAGGCGGAGGCACTTTCCGCCTCGAACTACCCCTTCCCGTGCGGCTACAACGTTCCCGCCGGTTGGATGCTGAGCGCCGGAGGAGTGTCGATCCCTCCTCTTCCTCAAGGTGTGGCGCGAGCTCCTTATGTGGTATCACTTTACCACCATCTGAAATGCGCGAAACTTCGAGGGCGGCCATCACGAACCACTACTACCACAAGCTCACGCCGGAGCAGCGGAGGAATCCCAGTTGTCATCCCGATAACCAGCATACTTGGGATGCCTTCTTCATCAATCGGCGTGAGAGGGCGCTCGCCAGGTATGAGGAGGACGGTCTGCCTCCAGGGAACTTTCACGAGGCCGGTCGTCGGCTATGGTGGTCCGGCCGGAATCTACAGAGCATCATGGACTACATTAGGGCCGGCGATATCCCTCGCCTGCGCTACCCTCAAGCCCAGTCCTGGAGTCGTGATCCTCCGAGGGAGTGCAGAGCACCGTCAGACGATAGTGACGACGACGGCGGCGACTACGACGACTACGAGTCGGAGTACTATAGGCCTAGGCAGGAGTTTGACTAGCAGATATCAGATCCACAGTGTCTTGCCATTATGTAGATCGATCATGCATCTATGCTCTCCGTTTAGGTTTAGATCCACTCTTGCCATTATGTACTGCATTTTTTATCTATATATATATATTCAAGATGTGTGTGAATCTTTCTGATTGGATGGAACAAAACCCTAACCATTTCGTCTCGGTTGGTAAAACATGCCGGGACTAAAGGGGTTTTATTTTTCTGAATTTTCTGATATATTATTTGTATTTTTAAGATTTTAAAATGAAGTCATTTTATTTTTCTGAATTTTCTGATATATTATTTGTATTTTTAAGATTTTAAAATGAAGTAGTTTAATTTTTCTGAATTTTCTGATATATTATTTGTATTTTTAAGATTTTAAAATGAAGTAGTTTTATTTTTCTGAATTTTCTTATATATTATTTGTATTTTTAAGATTTTTAAATGAAGTAGTTTTATTTTTCTGAATTTTCTGATATATTATTTGTATTTTTATGATTTTAAAAAGAAGTAGTTTTATTTTTCTGAATTTTCTGATATATAATTTGTTTTTTAAGATTGTAAAAAGAAAAGTATTTCGAAAAGCACCTTTAGTCGCAGTTCGTGACACGAACCGCGACTAAAGGCTCTTTCCGCGCGGGAACGAAAACGCCGCGAAAAAAACCTTTAGTCGCGGTTCGTGACACCAACCGCGACTAAAGGTACCGGTTTAGTCCCGGCTGGGGAGACGAACCGCGACTAAAGGCCCGCGGAGGGTACCCGGAGGGGACCTTTAGTCGCGGTTGGTGTCCCCAACCGGGACTAAAGGCTGGCCCTATATATTCTCCGCGCCGCGAAAAACTTCTAAGGACCAAACGCTCGTCTTCGTCGCGCCGGCGCCCTGCTCGTCTTCTGCCTCGATTCCGTCGCCGTCTCCCGCGCAGAGACTCTGCGAGAGGAACGCGCCGTCGCCGTCGCCGTCGCCGTCGCCCTCGCCCTCGCCGTCACCGTCGTCGCGCCCTTCTCTCCACCGCCTCCACCCTGCTCCGCCCTCGCACCGTCTCCGTCTCCGGTAGGTTCTCCGCGGGCCTCGCGTCGCCCTCAAACCAACGCCCTCGAACGGCGACCACGAACCGCGCGCGAACGCTCCGCCCTCGAACGGCAACCACGAACCGCGAACGCGCCGCCCTCTCGCTCGCTACCGCGGCCAGATTCGCCGCCGGCGAGCACCACAGTGACCGTGGCCTCCTCCCCATCTCTGTTCCCTCCCCCGTGGCGAGCACCACAGTGACCGTGCCTCCTCCCCATCTCCTTTCCCTCCCCCGTGGCCGGAATCGCCGGAGACCCGAGAGACGAAACTACCACCGCCGGCCACCGTGTGACGCTAGGGTGACGTCATCATGACGTCACCTGGCCACGTGTTGGCGAGGGTTTTTTTTTTCATGACGTCATCGTGACACGTGGGGCCCACTGTATATGGAATTACAGAACATAATTAAATCTTCTAAATTAAATAACTTTTAGTTTATAATTCCAAAAATTATGGAAAAATATGCAAAATGTTCATAAAAATGTAAGCTATCTGTTTATATCATTTTCAATCATGTTTGAGAAAGTTCAAAATGAGACCATATCTGAATTTGAATTAAATTCATTAAAATAATGAAAATAAGGTTTAATTCAATAAATTCAGAATATTAAGTGTAATATACCAAAATGACCAGGAAAGCAAATGCAACCTAGATATGGGGTTCTCCAAGTCATTTGAGCAACTAATGTTGGACACACCTCTAAAGTATGGTTTTCCCCCTCCGGTGGTCATCGTTCTTCCACCCAAAACCCTAGCAATCTGTTTTCCCTCCTTCTACAACAATATTTGCTAAGTCTCCTATATACTTAATTAATTTTTACTACATGCATGTCTGCAGGAGTGACATATGGCGGACAATACAGCTTTGCCGCTTACGGATCAGGAGGCTTAAGGTTATATATTCGACATCATAGCCAACGAGATCCCTTATGTGCCGGGCCCAGAAGATGATGTAGTCTCTTCTTATCTGAACCTTGATGATCAAGAAGGTGAAGAAACGGACATTGTCGATGATCAAGAGGGTGAAAGAACGGACATTGTCGACGAAGGTGAACCGTCGACAAACGACGATCTCCAATTGCAAAGACCAACCACCTCCGGCGAGGTATATATATATATACATTGAACATCTCATGATACAAACTTACTGAAATGTCAATACATATGCATTAACGCGCGCGACTCTCTTTCTTATTTTAGCCCTCGGCCAGATCGAGAACGACAAAGCGTGGCAAATCCAGGGCGATGAAAGAAGGAGAAACATATACCATCGAATCAGTCGGTGAAACCGGCAAGCCCCTACAGCACACAACAAAGTTTATGAACCAATGCGGAGTCATTGTTAGAGACAACGTCCCGATCACCGTCCAGGAATGGAAGGAGCCAAAGAAAGCACGTCCTGGTTTCAGTTATGTCGACAAGAGAACGAAAAAGGATCTGTGGAGAAAGCTTATGGTACATTTCATTCTACCTCCGGAATACAACAAAAAAGATGAATTCGATAACAAGGTTCCGGGTGGACGTCAGAGGAGGAGGCTAGTCAAAGAGTTTGCTCTTCAGAAGATGGCCGAAGCATTCCGGAACTTCAAGAAAAAATTGTTCCGTGAATATGTTAGCAAGGGCAAGACTCCGATTTTCACTGGACAAAATGAGAAACTGAGAGCTGATTGGCCAGAATTTGTGACGCAGAAGAAATCGGAGCATTTCAAGGAAATATCGAAAAAAATAAGGTTAATGCGGATAAGAAACAGTACCATCATGTTATGGGGCCAGGAGGTTACCGCGTTTCGGCGCCTAAGTGGCAGAAGATGGAGGACGGCCTGAGCGCAAGAGGAATCCCTCTAGGTACAGAGGGATGGGACGAAAGAGCCAAAATATGGTGGTACGTGCATGGGGGATCGCTAGACCCGGAGACAGGGGCGTGTGTTCATCGGCAGAAAACGTTTGCTCCCACCCAACACCTTATTGACGCAATGGCCAAAGCTCAACAGGGCTTGCTCACGTTCAAGAGAGAGAGAGACGCACTGACCCATACCCTCGGGAATCCTGAACACGGAGGACATATACGAGGCAAAGGCAGAATGCCGTGGAAAGTAGTGTTTTCCCAGGAAAATGACCCGTACTGTTACAGAAGCCGTAAGAGAAAGACGGACCGGGATGCAGATCTTCTGGCGAAGCTTGCATCGGAAGTTAGTGAGTTGAAGCAGACCGTGCATGGAATACTTGAGAAAGAAATATCGACGGCTGCAGGGCCGCATGAAGATCATGAAGCGGATCTCGGAAGCCAGCATCAGCGGAGAAGCAGCGTGGCTTCCACGGAGGCCCCGCCTGCAGGTGCTAATGCACCGATGATCGAGAGTCATGCACCGGAGCCTCACTACCCCGTGGATGATGTAAAGGAGATGAAAGAATGTGATCTGCATTATCCCGTGGGGAACATTTCCACGAAGGTAGCTACCGGCAGTGCTTTACCCTATACACCTGGAGCACTCCACCACAACAACCCCATTCCATATGGCTATGCTCGTGTCACGGTGGAAGACATACTCCAAGTGTTTGAGGACCTGGAGATTGACATAGTTACACCCGAAGGGGAGAGAAGACTTGGAGATGTCAAGCGCCAGTTCATTCTATGGAAAAAGAAGTACATAGTGTTTCCAGGCGAGACGCCAAGGCTAACAAGTCCACCCCCCTCCGATGGTGCAGGTGGTAGTGGTGGTGGTGGTGGTGCTGGTTCACCTACGCCTCCTTCACGCCATTCGATGCCGTCCCCCGATCCGCAATCTCCGGCGGGTAAGCAGGCGTCGCCCACAAATCCTCCTCCAGCGGATACGCAGCCGCCGCCCCCCAATCCTCCTTCGGCGGATAAGCTGCCGTCGCCCCCCAATCCTCCTCCGACGGATAAGCTGCCGCCTCCCCCCAATTCTCCTCCGGCGGATAAGAAGCCGTCGCCCCACATTCCTCCTCCAACGGATAAGCAGCCGTCGCCCCCCATTCCTCTCCGGCGGATAAGCTATCGTCGCCCCCCATTGCTCCTCCGGCGAAGAAACAGAAGCTGACTATTAACACGGAGCCTTATGTACCTAAGGCCACACGGGTACCAGAGCCATCACTGAAGCCTATCTCCCCAAGGCCTTGGGAACTTAGTGATGCTGAAACCAAATTGGCCGCGAAGGCTCACTATGACAAATGGAAGGCCGATAAGAAGGCGCTAAGGGAGCCTAAGCCCAAGGAAGTATACCCTCCGCCGGTATAGAAGTGGGCTACGAGTTTTTTGTCGACACCATCCCAAGCCGAGAAGAATTTGCCTAAAGACTATGAAAGTGAACTTCGTAGGCAAGCACAAGCATTGACGGAGGAGAAAGAAGAAAGGAAAAAAAAGCGGGAAACAAGTTGACCAGCTTGGGATGCAGAGTAAACAATCGATCCCCCGCTCATAGTGAAAGCCGGTCCGGAACAGGACCCCGAGGTCAGAGCAGTTGCGGCAGGAATGGGATTGACTGTAGCTACTGCCATGAAAAATGCGCCCGAGGTGGGTATGTCTCTTCGTGCCTTGTTAGCCCTGGACGATGCGCCAATGGCTGAGGTAGCATTACAATACGTGAAGAAAGGGCCTCTCGTCGAGCCTACGCATGAAAAGAGTCTACCACCACTAATGCAAAGTCTGCTATGTTGGTACAAACATTTCATATCATTGTCCGACAAAGAATTTGTTTATGTGGATGTTACAGAGGAGCATCACACCAAAAAGTACTCTGTAGCAGTTGAGATGAGTGAATTGTTCCAGCTGTTCAATCTGCGCGAGCTCGACAAATCTATCCTGAGTTGCTACGTTCTGTAAGTGATTTATTTCTACCTCATCTCGTTCTTCATTGCCTACACTAAATATATATATATATATATATATATTGTCCTAACTATATTGTTGCGTACGCTATTATGCAGATTGAAGATTTGGGAATGCAAAATAAGACTTATCCATGATGTTGGGTTCATTGACCCACAAATCATTAATGGAACTATGTTAGAACGTCACCCCCTAGACGTGGAGAAAGACTTGTACAATTTTCTTAAAAAGCATGAACTCAAAAGTCATATTCTATTTCCTTACCATTTTGGGTGAGTGTTTCTCTCTTGTGCCCATTCTATTTTGTTTACTCCATGCATGGTATGTCTAATCGATAAGTTATGCATGACTGTGCATGTAACGTGTTCGCAGGTTCCACTGGATGCTGCTAAAAATTGAACTTCACACCTCCACAGTTTTTATCATGGACTCTATGAATTCAGATCCAAAGCTTTAGATCGACATGAGAAAAATGCTGCAAAGGTAATTATTTTCAATCATTTGCGCTCTATATCGATCGGTCTCATTTATTCATTTTTTAATATGCAGTAGCTAATAACTCACTTGTTCATTTAATTTTCTTTACACCGTAGAGTTTGGAGACGGTTCTCAAAAGAAAATGTCGGTGGATTCAAACATCAGCTATAATTTAAAAATATGCTTCGTGTGGATAAGCAACCACCGGGGACCAATCTATGTGGATACTATGTTTGTGAGAACAAACGGAAAGAAACCTCTGAGAAGAAGAAGTCGGAGAGCACGCGGAAGAGTCTCAATAACTTGCGGAGGACGCTTACTCCAGAAGCTCGCTTCCGACCAATTCAAGAGGAAATAGCAGGATTTTTCCTTAGGCATGTCGTCAATCCTGAAGGAGAACACTATGCGTCCACCGACGATGATAATTATATGCATCTCCGAGATTGAAACTTGTTCGAAGTTGTGTATGGTTATCCATCTTAATTGTGTATATGGAAACTTGTTCGAAGTTGTATATGGTCACCCGAGATTGAATATATATTATATATTCCTATTGAATTCTTCTTGTTTGAAATTTCATATATGCATGTATATATTAGCGTAAAAAATATATATATATGTACTGAAACTTCATCAAAATTAAAATAAAACACAAAATAAAATATAAAAGAAATAAAACAAAACAAATTAAAAAGAAACCAGGTTTAGGGGGGCTAAGACCCTAAACCTGCGGACGAGGCCTTTAGTCCCGGTTAGCCACGAGAACCGGGACTAAAGGTCCTCCGCCCCGACGGACTCCTGGCACCCACGTGGATGGTCCTTTAGTCCCGGTCCGTAAGTGGCACGACTATAGGGGGGTCTTTAGTCGCGCATATCTAGTCCCGGTTACGCGGCCGGGACTAATGGCCTTTGCGAACCGGGACTGAACGCCTATTTTCTACCAGTGTCAGCTCCAAGCAAAAATTACTGAAGCAGATTAGAACCGGAGGGAGTAGGTGCCGAACGTGCCACGTCCAAAAAAGATTACTAGGTCAAAACGAGTAGTTATTGAGCCTGCCGAGTAGTCATCGACCTAACAAGGTGTATAACATCAAATGAGAAAAAGACAAAGGTGCATGTCACTTTTCATAGCACTTACTACACCAATCACGTCTTTAATAATACTAAAATAACCACAATCAGCTACCAGATACTCCTCTGAAAATAAAGGCTCCTTAACCATCAAAAGATACGAAAACAATATTAAGAAAAATGCATCCTATAATCCGGAGGATCGCGCCATTGCGTCCTCGGCACGCTCCGTGCGCCACGCTTCCTAGAACCTGCATTAAACGTGCGCTCAAGTGGGGAAGAGAAACCGAATCAAAAAACTTATAGGACCCGCCACATACGTACCTTATCTCCTCCTCAATTCTCTTCCATCCACTCATTTCTATGTTCCCTTTCTGCTACCTCAGGTCGCCGAGCGCCACCTATCGACCATGTCACTGGCCTCTACTCAGACCAGCTTGACAGGCCGTCTAAAAACGGGCCACCACCGTCCCTCTCCCTGCACTGCCACAGTTTTTTCCCCACGGACGCGCATGCCGATGCTTCCATCCCGAATTGCTCCCACATAGGGGTTTTTTTTCTTGCTGCGAGGACTGCACGTGGCGGCAGACAGTGCCGCAAGTGGTCGCCACCGATGCTACGAGCGGCAGTCGTCCCTGCTATAGCAGTGTGCGGCGGTGCTTCCACCCATGGAACCGGTGTCTACCGATGTTCAACAGTGCTATCGTAGGTGCCCACCAAAGCTATCGTAGCTGGTCGGTGATGCTACACTAGGAAGTTGACGATGCTATCGTCGGAGGGCGGTGGCGCTAACGTCAAGATGGTGATGCTACTATAAGTTCTCGGTGATGCTACCATAGCTGGTCGACGATGCTATCGTCATTTCTCGGTGATGCTGATGTCGGTGGGCTGCGGTGGTCTGCTCACTACCGTAGGTAGGCGACAATGGTAGTGTAAGTTCTCGGTGATGCTACTGTAGCTGGTCAATGATGCTATCATCAGTTCTCAGTAATGCTAATATCGGTGGGTTGCAGTGTTCTGCTCACTACCGTAGGTAGGCGACGATGCTGCGTACCGTATGTGCCCAGCGATGGTACCGTCGACGGGTTGTGGTGCTACTCGTCGGAGTTGACGTGATGTTGATGGTGTTGTAAAGAAGGAGCGGCAGAGCTGCATGCATTAGTGGCGGAGCAGCACGTGGTATGCGACGGCGCTACCATCGGTGACCTTCAACGATGTGAGGAGCATAAGGTGTTGCTCATAGCATAAGGCGTTGCTGCCAGTTGTGCCTGTCGGTGCCATATGTTATACTGCATGTGGAGGCGGCGGAGCAGACGGTCATGATACCACCGGTGGCCGCCGGCGCCGAGTGAAGACTTGGCGAGTAGTCGTACGGCATGCGTGCGAGAGACGAAGGAAGCACACAGGATTTTTTTTTTGCAAGCCATGGGTACGGTTAGGGGCGTATGGGTCCATCCGTGTGAGCTGGTCGAAAAGGACGTGTGCTTTTGTCGCCCCAGACCGGACACATGTCGTCTTCTAAAGGCGGGGGATCGGGGGAAATTATCCCCCGGAGGATGCGCGCTATCCAACTATTAATGACGTGCCACCTTTTTTGGGCACCAGCCTATCACTAATTATGATCTGCCACCAAATAATGTATACTCTCCTTCAGTGAGAAGAAATGTGCATTAAACAAAATAAATAAAGGCAGCATGTCCTTCGAACTTTGGAACGCCCGCGATGATGTGGTCTTCTCGGCGTCTCTCGCCGCTCGGTCTTTAAGACATTATATGTTTTGTCGTATAGTGTTTATACATGGAGCAAACGTGCAACAATCTTGAAAATATGAAGAAGCACGAGGAAGCGGCATGCGTCATCTAGCATCACTTCTTCATCCTAGCATACACGAAATTGATATGGCTTTTTAACAGCAGCATGAACGTTTGCCTTGCCACATCCGACACGCGCGCGCTGCCATCATGTAGTTTCGTCATTGGTAAAGACCGAACTAACTGATACTTCCTCCGTCCTAAATTAATTGTCTCAAAATTGGACAAAATTAGATGTATTTAACTCTAAAACATGTTTAGATACACCCACTTTTGTCCAACTTTCAGACAATTAATTTGAGATAGAGGGAGTAGATGACTTAGTTTTGTACAAACATGCATGTATGTAGACATATTTAGACAAATAGAATTCATCTATTGTGGAACGGACAAAGTAGATCGGAGGAAGAAAACGAAATCCAACCGCAGTTTTAAAATCGATATGCAAATATACATGATATAGAGTGGGGCGTTGTTGTGATTTAATAGCGGCATGACATACGAGTGCTCGGAGAACTCCACGCGATCCATGACAAGGAAGAGGGGCGCGTCGTCCAGCGAGTTAAACGGCGCAGCGGGGCCTCTGGGGCGGCCTCCATGGCCATAGAAAGGTATATGTTGCGCTGCAGGCTGCAGGCCACCATCGCCGTCGCCCGCTGCACTTGGCTACTTTCCCCGTTTCAAAATGGATGATTTCCATTTTGTCCACACATGCATGTATCACTAGTGGAAACAGGGGCATTAGTCTCTGTCCGTAAGCCCCATTTGTCCCGGTTGTGCAACCTGGATGGGGCATCCGGGACAAATACCTCTCCCCCAGTGGTCCCGGTTGTGCCACGACCCGGGACGAACGGGGCTGACCACGTGGTCCGTGAGCTGGAACCTGGCCAGGGCTATTAGTCCCGGTTCTCAATACGACTCGGGATGCATGCCACTTCTGCCGCGGCAGGGCTTTTGCCCTTACGGTTTGCGTTTTGCGACCCCCACTGGTAGAAAATAGGCCTTTCATACGCCCCCATTAGTCCCCAAAATTATCGACCCGCGACCATAGGAGTCTTTAGTCGCGGTTCGGGTGGAGACCCGCGACCAACAGTCTGGGCCCAGCGCGCTAGGTCCACAGCTGGCGGACGGGAGGGGCTTTAGTCCCGGTTGGCCAGGCCAACCGGGACTAATAGGTACTCAGGCTGGCCCTAAGGCCTTTAGTCGCGGTTGTCCAGGTGAACCGGGACTAAAGACCCATACCTATATATAGGGCTTAGCTGGCTGCACTTAGCCACATTTGGTGTCATTTCTACTCACAATATTCACAAGGGGTGGTGGGTTTGCTTTTTTTTCCTCCTATGCACACAAGGTGTTTGATGAAATGCCCGAGAGCATGAAACACACATGATATGAAGTGTCCGAGCCGCACTTGAGCGTTTTCATTTATTTTACCTCCGCGATCGCGGTTAGCAACTTGAACCTTTCATGATTTGTATTATTTCCAGCTAGTTAGTTTAACAAATGCATGATGGTTAATTATATACTTTATATAATAATAATGCAGATGAATCGGCAATGGATGTACGTTAACCGACTCTCCGGCGAGTTCACTACGGGTTTGAAAGATTTCCTCGTAGTGGCAAATGCGAACAAGCAGCGAGGTTTTATTATCTGTCCATGTGCTGAATGTAAGAATGAGAAGGGTCACTCCTCCTCAAAAGTCGTTCACATGCACCTGCTTCGGCAGGGTTTCATGCCAAGCTATAATTGTTGGACCAAGCATGGAGAAAAAGTGGTTAGAATGGAAGAAGATGAAGAAGAGGATGATATCGATTTCAACTATCATGACGCTTTCGGTGATACTTTCATGGAGGATGATGCTGAAGGTGGGGAAGGGTTTGGTGAAGGTGAAGAAGAGGCAAATGATGAGCCCGCTGATGATCTTGGACGGACCATTGCTGATGCACGGAGACGCTGCGAAACTGACAAGGAGAGGGAGAATTTGGATCGCATGTTAGAGGATCACACGAAGTCGCTGTACCCAGGATGCGACAATAGTCTGAAAAAGCTGGGCTGCACACTGGATTTGCTGAAATGGAAGGCATGGGAAGGTGTAGTTGACTCATCATTTTAAAATTTGCTGAAAATGTTGAAGAATATGTTTACGAAGAGTAACGAGTTGCCCGCCAGTACGTACGAAGCAAAGAAGGTTGTCTGCCCTCTAGGTTTAGAGGTTCTGCAGATACATGCATGCATTAACGACTGCATCCTCTACCGTGGTGCATAAGAGAATTTGAATGAATGCCCTGTATGCACTCCATTGCGTTATAAGATCAGAGGCGATGACCCTGGTGACGATGTTGAGGGCGAGAAACCCAGGAAGAGGCTTCCCGCCAAGGTGATGTGGTATGCTCCTATAATATCTCGGTTGAAACGCCTATTCAGGAACAAAGAGCATGCCAAGTTGTTGCGATGGCACAAAGAGGACCGTAAATCCGACGGGGAGTTGAGACACCCCGCTGATGGAACGCAATGGAGAAAGATCGACAGAGAGTTCAAAGATTTTGCAGCTGACGCAAGGAACATAAGATTTTGTCTAAGTACTGATGGCATGAATCATTTTGGCGAGCAGAGCTCCAGCCATAGCACCTGGCCCGGGACTCTATGCATCTACAACCTTCCTCCTTGGTTGTGCATGAAGCGGAAGTTCATTATGATGCCAGTGCTCATCCAAGGTCCGAAGCAACCCGGCAACGACATCGATGTGTACCTAAGGCCATTAGTTGATGAACTTTTACAGTTGTGGGGCAGACCTGGTGTACCTGTGTGGGATGAGCACAAAGAAGAGGAATTTGACCTACGAGCGTTGCTTTTTGTAACCATCAACGATTGGCCTGCTCTCAGTAACCTTTCGGGACAGTGAAATAAGGGATACAAAGCATGCACGCACTGCTTACATGAGACTGAAAGTGTATTTTTGGATAATTGTAGGAAGAACGTGTACCTGGGTCATCGTCGATTTCTTCCCCGAAATCATAACGTAAGAAAGAAAGGCAAGCATTTCAACGGCAAGGCAGATCACCGGCCGAAGCCTGCGGAACGTACTGGAGCTGAGATATTTGATATGGTCAAGGATTTGAAAGTCATCTTTGGAAAGGGTCCTGGCGGGCAATCAGTTCCGCTGTGAGTTGACGGGCACGTACCCATGTGGAAAAAGAAATCGATATTTTGGGAGCTACAGTATTGGAAAGTCCTAGATGTCCGCTCTGCAATCGACGTGATGCATGTTACGAAGAATATTTGCGTGAACCTGCTAAGCTTCTTGGGCGTGTATGGGAAGACAAATGATACAAAGGAAGCACGGCAGGACCAACAACTTTTGAAAGACCCAGATGACCGGCATCCAGAATGGTTTCAAGGTCGTGCCAGCTACGCTCTTACCAAAGAAGAGAAGATCATTTTTTAGAATGCCTGAGCAGTATGAAGGTCCCGTCTGGCTTCTCGTCGAATATAAAGGGAATAATAAACATGGCGGACAAAAAGTTCCAAAACCTGAAGTCTCACGACTACCACGTGATTATGACGCAATTGCTTCCGATTGCTTTGAGGGGGCTCCTACCGGAAAATGTTCGAGTAGCCATTGTGAAGCTATGTGCATTCCTCAATGCAATCTCTCAGAAGGTAATCAGTCCAGAAGATCTACCGCGGTTACAGAACGATGTGGTCCAATGTCTTGGCAGTTTCGAGTTGGTGTTTCCACCATCCTTCTTCAATATCATGACGCACCTGCTGGTCCACCTAGTCGAAGAGATTTCCATTCTCGGTCCTGTATTTCTACACAATATGTTCCCCTTCGAGAGGTTTATGGGAGTATTAAAGAAATATGTTCGTAACCGTGCTAGGCCAGAAGGAAGCATCATAAAGGGCTATGGAAATGAGGAGGTAATTGAGTTCTGCATTGACTATGTTCCTGACCTTAAGCCGATTGGTATTCCTCAATCGCGGCACGAGGGGAGACTAAGTGGAAAAGGCACGATCAGAAGGAAATCAAGGATATGTATGGACGATCATTCTATGACTGAAGCACACCACACAGTTCTGCAAAATTCGAGCTTGGTGGCTCCGTACTTCGAGCAACACAAGAATATTTTACGCTCGGACAACCCGGGGAAGCCTGAATCATGGATTAGAAAGGCCCACATGGAGACTTTCGGCAGTTGGTTGTGAAAACATTTAATGAATGACAATGATGTTGTAGATCAGCTGTACATGTTGGCCAAGACACCATCTTCGACTATAACGACTTTCCAAGGGTACGAGATTAATGGGAATACATTTTACACGATCTCCCAAGATAAAAAGAGCACCAACCATAACAGTGGTGTCCGCTTTGATGCAGCAACCGAGATTGGGCAAAAGGTCACATATTATGGTTACATAGAGGAGATATGGGAACTTGACTATGGACCCTCCTTTAAGGTCCCTTTGTTCTGGTGCAAATGGTTCAAGCTAACAGGAGGTGGGGTAAAGGTGGACGAGCAATACGGAATGACAATGGTGGATTTCGACAATCTTGGTTACCTTGACGAACCATTCGTCCTAGCCAAAGATGTCGCTCAGGTTTTCTATTTGAAGGACATGAGTAGCAAACCGAGAAAACGGAAAGATAAGAAAACGATCAGTACATCATGCGATGATCCAAAGCGCCACATTGTTCTTTCAGGGAAAAGAAACATCGTGGGAGTGGAGGACAAGACAGACATGTCAGAAGATTATAATATGTTTGGTGAAATTCCGCCCTTCAAAGTCAACACTGACCCAAGCATTAAGTTAAATGATGAGGATGCTCCATGGATACGGCCAAATCGTAAGAAAGCGGGGACACAAGGGAAGAATTGATGTGTAATAATTTATTGTACCAAACTTTGTTGAATGGATCATGTGAATTATATTATCTTTCATGTGTTTAAGACTAACTCCTTTGCAAAATATTTGAGAAAACGAGTGGAAAACATGGAAAACAGAAGGTTACTTAAATGTCTCAAAACCTTGTGAGATAAAATATCTGATTTCATAACTTTTATTGAAAACAGAAAAAAGACGCGCTAGCGCGCCGCAGTGTCACCGGAATACAAATTCTTTTATTAAAAAGATAGAACAGACGAACAGTACTACTACTCCTCGTCGTTGTCGAGGAACTCGTTGGTGACCTCCTCCGGGTCATCGTTGTCGGCGAACTCGTCGGTGAGCTCCTCGTCGTCGTCGGAGGTGCATGATGGTATGTCGGAGATAGGCCCCCACCTCGGATCGTCGGAGGACCAGACTTCGCCGGCGCGGTCGGCCCGACGAAGCTCTTGCAGCGCCTTCGTCCTCGCCTCCCGAGCGGCATCTAACGCGAGGTGGCGTTCGAGGCGGCGCTCCGCCCGCTCAGCCGCGCGGGTCTGCCAGAGCTCCTCGTCGGTGCTCTCCTCCCCCGGGTTGTTCCGGTAATACTGCGGACGACGCGGTCTTCCCTGGCGTCGACTAGGCCCTGAAACGCGCGGTGGCGGAGGTGGAGGTGGTCGGCAGCAGTGATGATCTGCGGCTTTGGCGCCCTGGCCTCCTCTTCCCAAATGGTGTGGAAGTCGTTGAAGTTCATCAGCGACCGCGGGCGGTTGAGGCGCCAGGCCGCCGTGTCCCAGGCGCGGGCGGCCTCCGCCGCCGTCGCAAAGGAGCCGAGGGGGATGCGGTCGTCCCCCCAGCGGATATCTGCGCTGAACATCCTGTTCTGATGTGCTCGGACGCCGCGCAAGCCGGTGGTGCTGTTCCTCCTCAGAGGCATGGTGGAAGCGCGACGGTGAAGAGGGATGGAGAAGACGCGCTCGAGGCGCGACAGTTTATACCGCGCCCTCCAGGCCACGCGTCACAACTCCCGCGCCACGCGTCACAACTCCCGTGCCACGCGCCACCATAACACAACCCAAGCATGGATGGATGTGTTAAAGGGGGGGTGCAGAACAAAACAATCGGTATCGCCATCATACAGCCCCACCGTGGCTACTGGGTGCAATATGCATACCAAATGCACGGCAGGACGTATGATGGCGAATTCGGATGTTTTGTATTTGCTCGATGAACTGACCGGTGTATGAAGGTGGGCTATATATAGGGTCATCTGGCTCACAAAGTGTTGTTCTAGGGTTTTGATCCAACGGTTAAGAAACCACCTCATCCAACGGCTCACAACAGCTCGAAAGAAACACACCGTAGCCCTGATCGAACGGCTCACAACAGCTCGAAAGAAACACACCCCGGATCCAACGACTCACAAGCGCTTTAAAGAAACACACGATCCGTGTGATTCTATCTGATTGGTCCAAACGAAACCCTAACCCATTTAGTCCCGGTTGGTGTCCCCAACCGGGACTAAAGGGATGATCTGTTTCCCAATGAAACCCTAACCCATTTAGTCCCGGTTGGTGTCCCCAACCGGGACTAAAGGGATGTTTTATTCTCGCTATATATATGTATGCATTGCCACACCATTGGCATAAACACATACAAACTCACCACTCTCTCATGGCTTCTACCGTACCCACTCTAACATTCATCCAGGCGGAGGCACTTTCCGCCTCGAACTACCCCTGCCCGTGCGGCTACAACGTTCCCGCCGGTTGGATGCTGAGCGCCGGAGGAGTGCCGGTCCCTCCTCTTCCTCAAGGTGTGGCGTGTCGAGCGGCCATCAGGAACCACTACTATCACGAGCTCACGCCGGAGCAGCGGAGGAATTCCAGTTGGCATCCCGATAACCAGCATACTTGGGATGCCTTCTTCATCAATCGGCGTGAGAGGGCGCTCGCCAGGTATGAGGAGGACGGCCTGCCTCCTGGGAACTTTCACGAGGCCGGTCGTCGGCTATGGTGGTCCGACCGGACTCTACAGAGCGTCATGGACTACATCAGGGCCGGCGATATCCCCCGCCTGCGCTACCCTCAGGCCCAGTCCTGGAGTCGTGATCCTCCGAGGGAGTGCAGAGCACCGTCAGACGATAGTGACGACGACGGCGGCGACTACGACGACTACGAGTATATGTACTATAGGCCTAGGCAGGAGTATGACTAGCAGATATCAGATCATGCATCTATGCTCTCCGTTTAGGTTTAGATCCACTCTAGCCATTATGTACTGCCTTTTTTATCTATATATATATTCAAGATGTGTGTGAATCTTTATGATTGGATGGAACAAAACCATAACCATTACGTCTCGGTTGGTAAAACATGCCGGGACTAAAGGGGTTTTATTTTTCTGAATTTTCTGATATATTATTTGTATTTTTAAGATTTTAAAAAGAATTAGTTTTATTTTTCTGAATTTTCTGATATATTATTTGTATTTTTAAGATTTTAAAAAAAATTAGTTTTATTTTTCTGAATTTTCTGATATATTATTTGTATTTTTAAGATTTTAAAAAGAATTAGATTTTTTTTTCTGAATTTTATAATATATTATTTGTATTTTTAAGATTTTAAAAAGAATTAGTTTTATTTTTCTGAATTTTTGGATATATTATTTGTATTTTTAAGATTGGAAAAAGAATTAGTTTTATTTTTCTGAATTTTCTGATATATTATTTGTACTTTTAAGTTTGGGAAAAGTAAAAGTATTTGAGTAACCACCTTTAATCGCGGTTCGTGTCACGAACCGGGACTAAAGGCTCGTTCTGCGCGGGAACGAAAACGCCGCGAAAAATTGCACCTTTAGTCCCGGTTTGTGACACCAACCGGGACTAAAGGCCCGCGGAGGGTACCTGGGGGACCTTTAGTCCTGGTTGGTGTCACCAACCGGGAATAAAGGCTGGACCTATATATGCGCGATGTCTTCTTACCCCCAAAATTTTCTAAGTCCCAAACCCTCGTCTTCCTCGCGCCGGTTCCGTCGCAGTCGCCCCGATTCCGTCGCCGTCGCCCGCGCAGAGACTCTGCGAGAGGACCGCGCCGTCGCCGTCGCCGTCGCCGCACCCTTTTCTCCACCGCCTCCTCCCTGCTCCGCCCCCGCCCCGTCGCCGTCTCTCCGGTAGGTTCCCCGCGGGCCTCGCGCCGCCCTCGAACCAACGCCATCGAACGGCGACCACGAACCGCGCGCGAACGCGCCGCTCTCGAACGGCGACCACGAATTGCGAACGCGCCGCCCTCTCGCTCGCTCCCACGGCCAGATTCGCCGCCGGCGAGACGTGGCCGTGGCCTCGTCCCCATCTCCGTCCCCTCCCCCGTGGCGAGCACCACAGTGGCCGTGGCCTCCTCCCCATCTCCGTTCCCTCCCCCGTGGCCGGAATCGCCGGAGACCCGAGAGCCTAAACTGCAACCGCCGGCCACCGTGTGACGCCAGGGGTGACGTCATGATGACGTCACCTGGCCATGTGTTGGCGAGATTTTTTTTGATGACGTCATCATGACACGTGGGGCCCACTTTTTATGGAATTACAGAACATAATTAATCTTCTAAATTAAATAACTTTTAATTTATAATTCCAAAAATTATGGAAAAATATGCAAAATGTTCACAAAAATGTAAGCTATCTGTTTATATCATTTTCAATCATGGTTGATAAAGTTCTAAATGAGACCATATTTGAATTTTTATTAAATTCATTAAAATAATGAAAATAAGTTTTAATTCAATAAATTCGGAATATTAAGTGTAATATACCAAAATGACCAGGAAAGCAAATGCAACCTAGCTATGGGGTTCTCCAAGTCATTTGAGAAACTAATCTTGGACACACCTTTAAAGTATGCTTTTCCCCCTCCGGTGGTCATCGTTCTTCTACCCAAAAGCGTAGCAATCTGTTTTCCCTCCTTCTACGACAATATTTGCTAAGTCTCCTATATACTTAATTAATTTTTACTACATGCATGTCTGCAGGAGTGACATATGGCGGACAATAGAGACTTGCCGCTTACGGATCAGGAGGCTGAAGGTTATATATTCGGCATGATAGCCGAAGAACATGATATAGTCTCTTCTTATCTGAACCTTGATGATCAAGAACGTGAAGGAATGGACATTGTCGATGATCAAGGAGGTGAACAAACATACATTGTGGATGATCAAGGAGGTGAAGGAATGGACATTGATGACGGAGGTCAACCGTCGAAAAAACGACGATCTCCAATTGCAAAGAACAACCACCTTCGGCGAGGTATATATATATATATATATATATATATATATATATACATTGAGCCTCTCGTGATACAAACTTACTGAAATGTGAATACATATGCACTAACGCGCGCGACTCTCTTTCTTATTTTAGCCCTCAGCCGGATCGAGTACGACAACGCGTGGCAAATCCAAGGCGATGAAAGATGGAGAAACATATACCATCGAATCAGTCGGTGAAACCGGCAAGCCCCTACACCACACCACAAAGTTTATCAACCAATGCGGAGTCATTGTTAGAGACACCGTCCCGATCACCGTCCAGGAATGGAAGGAGCCAAAGAAAGCACGTCTTGGTTTCAGTTATGTCCACAAGAGAACGAAAAAGGAGATGTTCAGAAAGCTTATGGTACATTTCATTCTACCTCCGGAATACAACAAAAAAGATGAATTCGGTGACGAGGTTCCGGGTGGACGTCAGAGGAGGAGGCTAGTCAAAGAGTTTGATCTTCAGAAGATGGCCGAAGCATTCTGGAACTTCAAGAAAAAATTGTTCCGTGAATTTGTCAAAAAGGGCAAGACTCCGATTTTCACTGGACAATATGAGAAACTGAGAGCTGATTGGCCAGAATTTGTGACGCATAAGAAATCGGAGCAATTCAAGGAAATATCGAAAAAAATAAGGTTAATGCGGATAAGAAACAGTACCATCATATTATGGGGCCAGGAGGATACCGCGTTTCGGCGCCTAAGTGGCAGGCGATGGAGGACGGCTTGAGGGCAAGAGGAATCCCTCTAGGTACAGAGGGATGGGACGAAAGAGCCAAAATGTGGTGGTACGGGCATGGGGGATCGCTAGACCCGGAGACAGGGGCGTGTGTTCATCGGCAGAAAACGTTTGCTCCCACAAAAAACCTTGTTGACGCAATGACCAAAGCTCAACAGGGCTAGATCACGTTCAACAGAGAGAAAGACCAACTGACCCATGCCCTCGGGAATCCTGAACACGGAGGACATATACGAGGCAAAGGCAGATTGCCGTGGAAAGTAGGGTTTTCCCAGGAGGGTGACCCGTACTGTTACAGAAGCCGTAAGAGAAATACGGACCGGGCTGCAGATCTTCTATCGAAGCTTGCAACGGAAGTTAGTGAGTTGAAGCAGACCGTGGCGGGAATACTTGAGAAAGAAACAGCGGCGGTTGCAGGGCCGCATGAAGAACATGCAGCGGATCTCGGAAGCGAGCATCAGCGGAGAAGCAGCGTGGCTTCCACGGAGGCCCCGCCTGCAGGTGCTAATGCACCGATGATCGAGAGTCGTGCACCGGAGCCTCACTACCCCGTGGATGATGTAAAGGAGATGAAAGAATGTGATATGCATTATCCCGTGGGGAACATTTCCACGAAGGTAGCTACCGGCAGTGCTTTACCCTGTACACGTGGAGCACTCCATCACAATAACCCCATTCCATATGGCTATGCTCGTGTCACGGTGGAAGACGTAATCCAAGTGTTTGAGGACCTGGAGATTGACATAGCTACACCCGAAGGGGAGAGAAGACTTGGAGATGTCAAGCGCCAGATCATTCGATGGAAAAAGAAGTAAATAGTGTTTCCAGGCGAGACGCCAAGGCTAACAAGTCCACCCCCCTCCGATGGTGCAGGTGGTGGTGGAGCTGCTGCTGCTGCTGGTTCACCTACGCCTCCTTCACGCCATTCGACGCCGTCCCCCGATCCACAATCTCCGGCGGGTAAGCAGGCGTTGCCAACCAATCCTCCTCCGGCGGGTAAGCAGCCGTCGCCTCCCATTCCTCCTCCGGCGGATAAGTAGCAGTCGTCGCCCCCCATTCCTCCTCCGGCAGATAAGCAGCAGCCGTCGCCCCCCATTCCTCCTCCGGCGGATAAGCTGTCGTCGCCCCCCATTGCTCCTCCGGCGGATAAGCTGCCGTCGCCCCCCATTGCTCCTCCGGCGAAGAAACAGAAGCAGGCGGATAGCAAGGAAACCTGCTCTTGGACTATTAACCCGGAGCCTTATGTACCTAAGACCACACGGGTACCGGAGCCATCACGGAAGCCTATCCCCCCAAGGCCTTGGGACCTTAATGATGATGAAACCAAATTGGCCGCGAAGGCTGAATATGAGAAATGGAAGGCCCGTAAGAACGCGCTAAAGGAGCCTAAGCCCAAGGAAGTATACCCTCCGGAGGTAGACAACTGGGCTACGGGTTTTTTATCGACACCGTCCCAAGCCGAGAAGAATTTGCCTAAAGACTATGATAATGAACTTCGTACGCAAGCAAAAGCATTGGCGGAGGAGAAAGAAAAAATGAACAAAAGCGGGAAACAAGTTGACCAGCTCGGGATGCAGAGTAAACAATCGATCCCCCCGCTCATAGTGAAAGCCGGTCCGGAACAGGACCCCGAGGTCAGAGAAGTTGTGGCAGCAATGGGATTGACTGTATCTACTGCCATGAAAAATGCGTCCGAGGCCAGTATGTCTCTTCGTGCCTTCTTAGGCCTGGACGATGCGCCAATGACTGAGGTAGCATTCCAATATGTGAAGAAAGGGCCTCTCGTCGAGCCTACGCAGGAAAAGGATCTACCACCACTAATGCAAAGTCTGCTACGTTGGTACAAACAATTCATATCATGGTCCGACAGAGACTTTGTGTATGTGGATGTTACAGAGGAGCATCACACCAAAAAGTACACTGTAGCAGTTGAGATGAGTGAATTGTTCCAGCTGTTCAATCTGCGCGAGCTCGACAAATCTATCCTGAGTTGCTACGTTCTGTAAGTGATTTATTTCTACCTCATCTCGTTCTTCATTGCCTACACTATATATATACATATATATATATATATGTCCTAACTATATTGTTGCGTACGCTATTATGCAGATTGAAGATTTGGGAATGCAAAATCAGACTCATCCATGATGTTGGGTTCATTGACCCACAAATCATTAATGGAACTATGTTAGAAAATCACCCCAAAGACGTGGAGAAAGACTTGTACAATTTTCTTAAAAAGCATGAACTCAAAAGTCATATTCTATTTCCTTACCATTTTGGGTGAGTGTTTCTCTCTTGTGCCCATTGTCTTTTGTTTACTCCATGCATGGTATGTCTAATCGATAAGTTATGCCTGACTGTGCATGTAACATTTCCGCAGGTTCCACTGGTTGCTGCTAAAAATTGAACTTCACAGCTCCACAGTTTTTATCATGGACTCTATGGATTCAGATCCAAAGCTTTGGATCGACATGAGAAAAATGATGCAAAGGTAATTATTTTCAATCATTTCCGCTCTATATCGATCGGTCTCTTTTGTTCATTTCCTAATATGCAGTAGCTAATAACTCCCTTGTTCATTTAATTTTATTTGCACTGTAGAGTTTGGAGACGGTTCTCACATGAAACTATCGGTCAATTCAAACATCAGCTAGAATTTTAAAATGTGGTTCGTGGTGTGGATAAGCAGCCACTGGGGACCAATCTATGTGGATACTATGTTTGTGAGAACATACGGAAAGAAACCACTGAGAAGAAGAAGCCGGAGACCACGCGGAAGAGTCTCAATAACTTGCGGAGGGCGCTTACTCCAGAAGCTCGCTTCCGACCAATTCAAGAGGAAATAGCAGGATTTTTCCTTAGGCATGTCGTCGATTCCAAAGGAGAACACTATGCGTCCACCGACGATGATGCTTATATGCATCTCCGAGATTGAAACTTGTTCGAAGTTGTGTATGGTCATCTATCTTAATTGTGTATATAGAAACTTGTTCGAAGTTGTATATGGTCACCCGAGATTGAATATATATTATATATTCCTATTGATTTCTTCTTGTTTGAAATTTCATATATATATGCATGTATATAGTAGCGTAAAATATATATATATGTGTGTACTGAAACTTCATAAAAATTATAATAAAAACAAAATAAAATATAAAAGAAATAAAACAAAACAAATTAAAAAGAAAGCAGGTTTAGGGGGCCTAAAACCCTAAACCTGCGCAGGAGGTTTTTCAGTCCCGGTTAGCCACAAGAACCGGGACTAAAGGTCCTCCGCCGCGACGGACTCCTAGCGCCCACGTGGACGGGCCTTTAGTCCTGGTTCGTAAGTGGCACGACTATACGGTGGGGGTCTTTAGTCGCGCATAGCTAGTCCCGGTTGCGCGGCCGGGACTACTGGCCCTGGCGAACCGGGACTATAGGCCTATTTTCTACCAGTGCCCAGACCTCCCGGCGGCCCCTCCCCGGACCTCCTGGATCCCATGAGAAGAGAGGTGCCCCGGTGGCCCTTCCCCGGACCTCCCGAATCCCACGAGAAGAGAGGAGCCTCGGTGGACCCTCCCCGGAGCTTCCGGATCCCACGAACGAATAAGTAATACATATATAAAGCAGAATAAGGAACACTTATATTACGGAAGCAAAGTATATCGAGCATATTACATGACGTATGGAGTGTATTACAAAATCAAATTCAGTACCACCCGGGCCTATAGCACTCTCCATTTACGTTTAGGACCTCTGCATCTAAGAAGCCCGCAATTTCCTGAAAGTGTAGTTGACTCATCATTTGAAAATTTGCTGAAAATGTTGAAGAATATGTTTCCGAAGAGTAACGAGTTGCCCGCCAGTACGTACGAAGCAAAGAAGATTGTCTGCCCTCTAGGTTTAGAGGTTCTGAAGATACATGCATGCATTAACGACTGCATCCTCTACCGCGGTGCATACGAGAATTTGAATGAATGCCCTGTATGCACTGCATTGCGTTATAAGATCAGAGGCGATGACCCTGGTGACGATGTTGAGGGCGAGAAACCCAGGAAGAGGCTTCCCGCGAAGGTGATGTGGTATGCTCCTATAATACCTCGGTTGAAACGCCTGTTCAGGAACAAAGAGCATGCCAAGTTGTTGCGATGGCACAAAGAGGACCGTAAGTCCGACGGGGAGTTGAGACACCCCGCTGATGGAACGCAATGGAGAAAGATCGACAGAGAGTTCAAAGATTTTACAGCTGACGCAAGGAACATAAGATTTTGTCTAAGTATTGATGGCATGAATCATTTTTGCGAGCAGAGCTCCAGCCATAGCACCTGGCCCGTGACTCTATGCATCTACAACCTTCCTCGTTGGTTGTGCATGAAGCGGAAGTTCATTATGATGTCAGTGCTCATCCAAGGTCCGAAGCAACCCGGCAACGACATCGATGTGTACCTAAGGCCATTAGTTGATGAATTTTTACAGTTGTGGGGCAGACCTGGTGTACCTGTGTGGGATGAGCACAAAGAAGAGGAATTTGACCTACGAGCGTTGCTTTTTGTAACCATCAACGATTGGCCTGCTCTCAGTAACCTTTCGGGACAGTGAAATAAGGGATACAAAGCATGCACGCACTGCTTACATGAGACTGAAAGTGTATTTTTGGATAATTGTAGGAAGAACGTGTACCTGGGTCATCGTCGATTTCTTCCCTGAAATCATAACGTAAGAAAGAAAGGCAAGCATTTCAACGGCAAGGCAGATCACCGGCCGAAGCCTGCGGAACGTACTGGAGCTGAGATATTTGATATGGTCAAGGATTTGAAAGTCATCTTTGGAAAGGGTCCTGGCGGGCAATCAGTTCCGCTGGGAGTTGACGGGCACGTACCCATGTGGAAAAAGAAATCGATATTTTGGGAGCTACAGTATTGGAAAGTCCTAGATGTCCGCTCTGCAATCGACGTGATGCATGTTACGAAGAATATTTGCGTGAACCAGCTAAGCTTCTTGGGCGTGTATGGGAAGACAAATGATACAAAGGAAGCACGGCAGGACCAGCAACTTTTGAAAGACCCAGATGACCGGCATCCGGAATGGTTTCAAGGTCGTGCCAGCTACGCTCTTACCAAAGAAGAGAAGGTCATTTTTTAGAATGCCTGAGCAGTATGAAGGTCCCGTCTGGCTTCTCGTCGAATATAAAGGGAATAATAAACATGGCGGACAAAAAGTTCCAAAACCTGAAGTCTCACGACTGCCACGTGATTATGACGCAGTTGCTTCCGATTGCTTTGACGGGGCTCCTACAGGAAAATGTTCGAGTAGCCATTGTGAAGCTATGTGCATTCCTCAATGCAATCTCTCAGAAGGTAATCAGTCAAGAAGATCTACCACGGTTACAGAACGATGTGGTCCAATGTCTTGTCAGTTTCGAGTTGGTGTTTCCACCATCCTTCTTCAATATCATGACGCACCTCCTGGTCCACCTAGTCGAAGAGATTTCCATTCTCGGTCCTGTATTTCTACACAATATGTTCCCCTTCGAGAGGTTTATGGGAGTATTAAAGAAATATGTTCGTAACCGTGCTAGGCCAGAAGGAAGCATCGTAAAGGGCTATGGAAATGAGGAGGTAATTGAGTTCTGCATTGACTATGTTCCTGACCTTAAGCCGATTGGTATTCCTCAATCGAGGCACGAGGGGAGACTAAGTGGAAAAGGCACGATCGGAAGGAAATCAACGATATGTATGGACGGTCATTCTATGACTGAAGCACACCACACAGTTCTGCAAAATTCGAGCTTGGTGGCTCCGTACTTCGAGCAACACAAGAATATTTTACGCTCGGACAACCCGGGGAAGCCTGAATTGTGGATAAGAAAGGCCCACATGGAGACTTTCGGCAGTTGGTTGCGAAAACATTTAATGAAGGACAATGATGTTGGAGATCAGTTGTACATGTTGGCCAAGACACCATCTTCGACTATAACGACTTACCAAGGGTACGAGATTAATGGGAATACATTTTACACGATCTCCCATGATAAAAAGAGCACCAACCAAAACAGTGGTGTCCGCTTTGATGCAGCAACCGAGATTGGGCAAAAGGTCACATATTATGGTTACATAGAGGAGATATGGGAACTTGACTATGGACCCTCCTTTAAGGTCCCTTTGTTCCGGTGCAAATGGTTCAAGCTAACAGGAGGTGGGGTAAAGGTGGACGAGCAATACGGAATGACAATGGTGGATTTCGACAATCTTGGTTACCTTGACGAACCATTCGTCCTAGCCAAAGATGTCGCTCAGGTTTTCTATTTGAAGGACATGAGTAGCAAACCGAGGAAACGGAAAGATAAGAAAACGATCAGTACATCATGCGATGATCCAAAGCGCCACATTGTTCTTTCAGGGAAAAGAAACATCGTGGGAGTGGAGGACAAGACAGACATGTCAGAAGATTATAATATGTTTGGTGAAATTCCGCCCTTCAAAGTCAACACTGACCCAAGCATTAAGTTAAATGATGACGATGCTCCATGGATACGGCCATATCGTAAGAAAGCGGGGACACAAGGGAAGAATTGATGTGTAATAATTTATTGTACCAAAATTTGTTGAATGGATCATGTGAATTATATTATCTTTCATGTGTTTAAGACTAACTCCTTTGCAAAATATTTGAGAAAACGAGTGGAAAACATGGAAAACAGAAGGTTACTTAAATGTCTCAAAACCTTGTGAGATAAAATATCTGATTTCATAACTTTTATTGAAAACAGAAAACAGACGCGCTAGCGCGCCGCAGTGTCGCCGGAATACAAATTCTTTTATTAAAAAGAGAGAACAGACGAACAGTACTACTACTCCTCGTCGTCGTCGAGGAACTCGTTGGTGACCTCCTCCGGGTCATCGTTGTCGGCGAACTCGTCGGTGACCTCCTCGTCGTCGTCGGAGGTGCATGATGGTATGTCGGAGATAGGCCCCCACCTCGGATCGTCGGAGGCCCAGACTTCGCCGGCGCGGTCGGCCCGACGAAGCTCTTGCAGCGCCTTCGTCCTCGCCTCCCGAGCGGCATCTAACGCGAGGTGGCGTTCGAGGCGGCGCTCCGCCCGCTCAGCCGCGCGGGTCTGCCAGAGCTCCTCGTCGGCGCTCTCCTCCCCCGGGTTGTTCCGGTAATACTGCGGACGACGCGGTCTTCCCTGGCGTCGACTAGGCCCTGAAACGCGCGGTGGCGGAGGTGGATGTGGTCGGCGGCAGTGATGATCTGCGGCTTTGGCGCCCTGGCCTCCGCTTCCCAGACGGTGTGGAAGTCGTTGAAGTTCATCAACGACCGCGGGCGGTTGAGGCGCCAGGCCGCCGCGTCCCAGGCGCGGGCGGCCTCCGCCGCCGTCGCAAAGGAGCCGAGGGGGATGCGGTCGTCCCCCCAGCAGATATCTGCGCTGAACATTCCGTTCTGCTGTGCTCGGACGCCGCGGAAGCCGGTGGTGCTGTTCCTCCTCAGAGGCATGGTGGAAGCGCGACGGTGAAGAGGGATGGAGAAGACGCGCTCGAGGCGCGACAATTTATACCGCGCCCTCCAGGCCACGCGTCACAACTCCCGCGCCACGCGTCACAACTCACGTGCCACGCGCCACCATAACACAACCCAAGCATGGATGGATGTGTTAAAGGGGGGGTGCAGAACAAAACAATCGGTATCGCCATCATACAGTCCCACCGTGGCTACTGGGTGCAATATGCATACCAAATGCACGGCAGGACGTATGATGGCGAATCCGGATGTTTTGTATTTGCTCGATGAACTGACCGGTGTATGAAGGTGGGCTATATATAGGGTCATCTGGCTCACAAAGTGTTGTGCTAGGGTTTTGATCCAACGGTTAAGAAACCACCTCATCCAACGGCTCACAACAGCTCGAAAGAAACACACCGTAGCCCTGATCGAACGGCTCACAACAGCTCGAAAGAAACACACCCCGGATCCAACGACTCACAAGCGCTTTAAAGAAACACACGATCCGTGTGATTCTATCTGATTGGTCCAAACGAAACCCTAATCCATTTAGTCCCGGTTGGTGTCCCCAACCGGGACTAAAGGGATGATCCGTTTCCCAATGAAACCCTAACCCATTTAGTCCCGGTTGGTGTCCCCAACCGGGACTAAAGGGATGTTTTATTCTCGCTATATATATGTATGCATTGCCACACCATTTTCATAAACACATACAAACTCACCACTCTCTCATGGCTTCTACCGTACCCACTCTAACATTCATCCAGGCGGAGGCACTTTCCGCCTCGAACTACCCCTGCCCGTGCGGCTACAACGTTCCCGCCGGTTGGATGCTGAGCGCCGGAGGAGTGCCGGTCCCTCCTCTTCCTCAAGGTGTGGCGTGTCGAGCGGCCATCACGAACCACTACTATCACGAGCTCACGCCGGAGCAGCGGAGGAATTCCAGTTGGCATCCCGATAACCAGCATACTTGGGATGCCTTCTTCATCAATCGGCGTGAGAGGGCGCTCGCCAGGTATGAGGAGGACGGCCTGCCTCCTGGGAACTTTCACGAGGCCGGTCGTCGGCTATGGTGGTCCGGCCGGACTCTACAGAGCGTCATGGACTACATCAGGGCCGGCGATATCCCCCGCCTCCGCTACCCTCAGGCCCAGTCCTGGAGTCGTGATCCTCCGAGGGAGTGCAGAGCACCGTCAGACGATAGTGACGACGACGGCGGCGACTACGACGACTACGAGTATATGTACTATAGGCCTAGGCAGGAGTATGACTAGCAGATATCAGATCATGCATCTATGCTCTCCGTTTAGGTTTAGATCCACTCTAGCCATTATGTACTGCCTTTTTTATCTATATATATCACTGGTGGAGAACAGGCCAGTAGCACCGGTTTGTAAGGGCCTTTGGACTCGGATACAAAACCGGTGCTACGTATCCGGGACTAAAGCCCCCCCCCCCCTTTAGAACCGGTCAGTCACCAACCGGTTCTAAAGGCCTCCACGTGGGCGCCGAAGAGAGCGCGCAGGCGGAGGACCTTTAGAACCGGTTGGTAATACCAACCGGTCCTAAAGTTTTTTTTTTCTTTTTTTTTTCTTTTCAGGGTTTCCAATTCCGTATTTAGGGTTTAGGGTTTAGGGCGTGTTCCGTATTTTCAGGGTTTCCGTTTACGTGTTTCCGTTTCTGTTTGCGGTTAAATGTTGATGCACCAAATAGTAGTACATATATATATACATGTAACACGAAGTAATCGACCGAGTAATCTGAAATTCGTTTTGAATAGTTGTATACTTGCATAGAGAAGGGAGCTGGCTATAATTGGTTCATAGGATGGAAAAATTCTCCGTCTTCTGCTATGACTTGCGTGAGAAGAAATCCTGCCAATTCCTCTGCAATAGCCTTGCAACGGTCGATTGGTTTGAGCTGCGCCCGCTTTCGTGCCATCTTGAAAAGAAGTAGATGAAAACAATTAAGTTATGAACAAAACTAAACATAATTAATGGCAACATAAATAAAGTTGTGAAGATCCGGTTACGTACCTCTAGAGTTCTGGTAGTACGGGATTTCTCATTGATCTTCCTGTGAATGAACTCGCAAACGTAGTATCCACAATAATCAGTTCCCTGTGGTTGTTGCGGGACTTTCTATATACGAGAAACATAATTCAGTCAAATTAATAATAATCAAGAGAATGGTAATGGTATTTAAATCAGGGTACGTAGTACTACTTACTGTGTTAATCTGAAAGTTGAGCTTGTCTGCCCATGTACCGGGTTCTTCCTTGATGAACATTTGCCAAACCCTGGGCGACAAAAGAAAAATGAATAGAAGAGTTAATTATTACTTACTTGATATCAGGGAATGAACGAAAAAGAGGCCGATGAACGAAAGAGGCTGATATATATATACTTTTGAAGCATCTGACGCGCGCTCTTCCATCTGTCAGCGCCCCAGTTTAACGAGTCCCAGACTTCAACTTGTCCTCTATCGATTCTAATGATGAACAATATGAAGTGGCCGCTGCGCACGTGTACACACGCAGTCATGCATACTCATCAATTACACTTAACATCAGGTAAGCAAAATGGAATGTCTACAAGACAGTAACACTCACTTGAATCCGTAGGGCCAAAGTATTTCTTTTTTGGTATTTTGTCGCTTCAAAAACCTTAGCAAATCATCCGGTGTAGTCTTGTTGAACTTTTCTACTGTGTTTTGATGATACGAATACGGGTCAATGAACCCAAAGTCCCAGATTCCTGCCAGTCTGCATTCACGAATCTTCATTCTGCATAGTAGCGTACAAAAAGAATGTCGTGAGTGATAATTATACGGGCAACGAACGCGGGCTTAACTAAATAATTAAATTACACAAATAAATCACTTACAAACAGTAGCAGCTGAGGATAGACTTGTCGAGGGCACGTTGATTGTACATCTGGAAGAAATCATCGAACCCAAGCTCGACACCGTAATCTCCGAAGTAGTGTTGATCCTGAATTTGAGCCATGATACAGTCTCTCTCCTGCCTTGCAGCCTCCAAGTACCAATCATGTAAACTCCGTAGTTGGGTTGTTAGAGCAGTAGGATTTTCGACCAGAGGGTGCCCGGGCTTGTATTTATATACCACATCAGCAATAGCGTAACCCACGTCGCCCATGCATGGACAGGACACTGAAGCCTGGTCAGATAAGACCTTGAGCGGGCCAACTGACTGTGCTTCTTGTTGTCCGAGCTGGGGAACTTGTTTCCCGCATTTCGTCTGCTCCGCCTGCTTCATCTGTGCGGCGTGCTTCTTTTCAATATACCGTTCATAGTCTGAAAGGGGCGGCGGTGGCGGCGGTAAAGGATAATATAAGTTGTCGACGGTCCGCTCAATTTTCCACTTTGGGATGTCCTTCAGAGTTTCCTTCCAGTGGTCTGGAGGGGGCTTCAGGGGAAACTGTCCGAACCATAACTTGGTTTTGGATGCCACTGCATTGGTTAGTTCCTCCTCAGTTATCAAGCCTGGTAACTTCGGGGGACTCTTGACTTTCTTGGATTTCCTTGGTCTCTTCTTGGGAGGAGTCCCGTTTCTTCTGAACTGCAGCTTCCGCTTTGTCGTACCCGTAGTGGGCGCATCCGTCGGCTCACGGGAGTGCACGGGCGATGGACCCTCGGCCTCGGGCTCCGGCCAATCTTCGTTGTGGGGTGGACTTGGAGGTTCGTTGGGGGGTGGACTTGGAGGTCGTGCATTCTCTGTACGAAAGTGAAAAAACTATTAAAAATAAGATAACATGTGGTGCAACATTCAGTAATTGATGGAGGTATGGTGCATTCGTACCTGGAGGAGTCGGTGGCCTTGGCGCCGAGTTAGGGAACACGATGTGTTTCTTATTCCACAAGATGATACCAAGCTCCATTTCTCCCAGTGTCTTCTCGCCTTCACCTCCAGGAATACTGAGCTCAATTGAATGGCATCCCGGCGTAATTGTTGACAACCCGACACGAGCATGGGATGCTGGAATCTGACCACCATGGTAGGTTGCTCCAGGTTGATTCGGTAAAGCATAGCCTGACGCCACCCTGAAGGATATGTTCCCCATTGGCATATGTATCTCACAGTTTGTCTTCTCCGTGATATCATCCACGGGGTAGTGAGGCGCCGACGGTTCGACTGCACGACCGTCTTCTAGCTGCAGGTGCGTGGAACCCACGCTGCTTCTATGCTGAGATGGGACGGCATGATCGTCTTCTATTTGCAGCTGATCAGGTGTAGGACGATGTTCTACCTCCTCTTCAGTGTCAGGTAGAGGGTGTCCCCCTTTCTTCAAGAGAAAATCCACCTTTTGTTCTAATGTCGATATCCGTTCACTCGTCTTTTTCTTGCTTCTATCACGGCTTCTGTAAGTGGCAATGTCCGCTGCAAACCCTTGGCTCCACGGGGTATCCGCTCCAAAGCCTCGTGTTCGTCCCCACTTTTCGGGGTTCCCGAGTGCCCTCGTCAGCTCGTCATTCTCTCTATCGGGAACAAAAGTTCCTTTTCGAACAGCTTCTATTGCCTTCTCTAGTTCTGCTACGACTTTTGTTATTTTTTCCGACCATGGTCCCTTAGCAACAATCATCCCAGTCTCAGCGTCCAACGTTGCCCCATGCGCGAACAACCAGAACTTGGAACTATCGGGCCAGTCATGTGTCTGTGGAATGATACCTCTTTTCACAAGCGCAGCTTCATAGCTTCGCCACCTAGGAAGGCAGTCATGTAGCCACCTGACCCCAAAATATGGTGATATTTCTTCTTCTTCGCATTCTCCGAATTTGTGGCCGATCGGGATGCAAAGACACCCGATTTCTTGTACGCCTTAAAATCATCCCAAGCGTCTCTTATCTTCACTAGGTTCCCAGTGAAAACTGGATCTTCGTCCTTATATTTCTTCCACAGTTCTTTCTTCCACCTCTGGAATTGTGTGGCCATCTTCTTCAAAGCCCACTGCTCGACTTTCTTCTTCTTATCGCTCGCTACGCTGAAATTTTGCCATAGCGTTTCGCAAAGAATTTTTTTCAATCTTTCATCGACATAACTAGCTCCAACGTTGGCCCCGGTCTTCGGCTTATTCCATTCTATTAAGTTGATCGGGACCAGGTCTCTTACAACAACTCCGCACTGATTTACGAATTTGCGATAAGTTTCTGGGGGCTGCAGTGGTTTGCCATCAGCAGCAACTGTATCAGTCGAGAACCTTGCGGTATCTTTCAACCTTGCGGCCGGGCCTCGTTTGGACTTTGTCTCAGTACTTGCGCTAGCTGTTCCGGAGGGCGCCTAAATGGGAAAATAATGATTCGTTAGTAAGTGCAATACAAATTAATTGTTGCGTGAACAGTGACTTGAGATATACATTGGCAGAGTTTGTTCTGGAGGGCACTTCTTCATCCTCGACGTTGTCGACGTCATCATCTACTACATCTTCTATATTCTGATCTCCGTCGCCGGAGTCGTTCAAAAATTGATTGCTAAACGCTTGTCCACCGTCGTCATCACGATATATGGCCGTTGCATTATTAAAAATCATCTCGCACATTAATCTTTCCTTCTCCGCCTCACCCATTCCCGCGAGTTTATCGGCGTGCGGATCATGTGCAGGTTCTTGGGGATCCATAGCTCAACACCTGCTAGTAAAATTTATAAAATGAAGAACACTTAGCGAAATTTTCATCGGGCACTTGGCGAAATTATTTCATCGGACAGTAATAAAATAATAGTTCTGGACATATTAATGAAATAATAGTTCTGGACACACCAAGAGCTCGGGTTGATTTTTTTAACCCTAATACATCACGATCGAATAATATCACTTATACATAGTCTCGTGACATCTCTCAAAATAATTAACTCCGACCGGGTCCTAAGCCGCGGGGTGCTGAGTCACGGGTGCTACGCATCCATAGATAAGGAACCCTCATAGGGTCATAGCTCACGTGGTAAGGAACCCTCCTAATAATCGACCAACTGCTGCTATACTGCCTATACTGCCTATCGAGCAAGTACATGTAGCGACGGACGTGCTCGTCCTCCTCCCTGATACGCTGTTGTACCACCTCCTCAGGGGCCGGCTCTCTCCGCACCGAGCGTGGCCCACGCGATGGCCACCAAAGAATATCCGGGTCGACCACGTCACCCGGATTTCTCACCAAGCCGCGTGCCCCGGTACTAAGGAGCTCCCAATGCCAGCCTGGCGGGGCCCAGTCCCGGACATCCCCCGGCGGGTCCAACAAAGACATGAACTAAAAACCTGCCCGGACTAAGTAAATATTCCATAATTAAGTAAAATACCTTAGTGTTTCTAACTTAGTAAAAAATAGTAAATTGAGAAATATAACAGAAATAAGATGAAAGTTAAACAGGAACAATATGGTAACTTAGTGAAAAAATTTAACTTACTGAAATTATATATATATTCTAACTTTCTGAAATTTTCTAACACTAACTTAGTGAAATTTTCTAACACAACATTCTAACACAAAAATTCTAACACTAAACAAAATTGTAAAAACAAAATAAAGCACTAAAAAAATCTAACACTAACTCTAAAAATTTCTAACACTAACACTAATAAGTCTAAAAAAATCTAACACTAAATCTAAAATTTCTAACACTAACACTAACTCTAAAAACAATCTAACACTAACTCTAAAAATTTCTAACACTAAACACTAACACTAACTCTAAAAATTCTAACAGTAAAACAAAATTGAAAAAAACCGAAATAAAACTTACCTAGGCCGGCGACGGCGATCGAGGGGCGAGAGGCGGGGCGGCGGAGGCGGAGGCGAGACGGAGGCGCGACGGAGGCGGACGGAGGCGGACGGCGACCGCGGAGGCGCGACGGACGCGGGGCCGTGCGGGGGATCGACGGCGACGGAGACAGAGAGCGGCCGGAGGCGCGGCGGACGGAGGCGAGGCCGACGGAGGCGCGGCGGACCGAGGCGAGGCGTACGGCAACGAGGCGGACGGAGGCGCGGCGCCGGAGCAGGGCTTCGCCGTACGTGGTATAGGAGAAGACGCGCGAAGGGAAATGAGCCAAAATTTCCGAAGTCCTAGAGATATATCCCCACTATAGGCCTTTAGCACCGGTTTGTGTTAACAACCGGTGCTAAAGGGTCTTTAGCACCGGTTGCTAACACAAACCGGTGCTAAAGGCCTGTAGTTGGGGCCACACCCAGACTGCGCGCCCACTACAGGCCTTTAGCACCGGTTTGTGTTAGCAACCGGTGCTAAAGGTCTTAGTACAAACTGCCCGCCTCCCGCGCGCGGCAGTTTTATTGCTACAGTGCGCACCGGCCCGATCGCGAGTCTCTGTTTCTTCTCTTTTTCCTCTGTCTTTTCTTCTTCCTCTCTTGATCTTCCTCCACTAAGCACCATGGCTGAAGTTTCTAAGAGATATGATGTGGCCACACCATGCGGCAAAAGTCTCGACGTGTTCTACACCAACAATTGCGAGGAGCTCCCCGGTGCTCTTGGGTATTTGACCGATCTGTATTTCTCCTCTCTCGAAGAACACCGGTTTTTCGGGCTTGATTTAGATTATACGGCGGATAAACGGAATGTTGCAGTCATCCAGATTGCATTCAAGGAGGCCGTTTTGGTCTTCCAATGGTCAAGGTAACGCACACGTACAATCTTGCATCTTCGATTTGTTTGTTGCATGTGAAGAATACATGTGTTGCAATATATCTAACACGTACACGTATCAAATTTTTGTTGTTGCAGTAGTTCAAAGCATTCTCCGGCACTTGTTGATTTTCTTGTCAACAAGGGGTATGACTTTTGCAGCGTTGACAACACGCAAGACCGTCCGAAGTTGATGCGCTTGGGTATTGTGATACCTGAAGATCACTACATTGATCTTCAGGATCTTATCCATTTTGCTGATTTGAACAGGCCGAAGACCGGGATGGCTCTCATGGCAACTGCCTTCATCCACGAGGGCTACGAAACCATGAAGACTGATTTCCCCTCGAAGAATCACTGGTTGTGGGAGAAGAACCCACTGGACTGGACCAACATCACGTATGCAGCCATAGATGCATACGTCTCCTACGAGTTGTTCCGCTTCTACTCGACGGATCCATAGATGTTGTTTGTGTACCGCATCTTGTGTTCGATATATGCATGTAATGGATATATTAGTATGTAATGGATATATTATCATGTAATGTATATATTATTATGTAATGGATATTATTTCTATATTAATTCCTAGCTATACTATTTCTATATTATGTCAAACACACATTTCAAAACAAACAAACAAAAACACATCAAGAAAACAAAACAGAAAAACTACTGTTTCTGTATATGTGATCACTTACCCCAGGCGCACCGTACACAACATGCGCCTGCGGTAAAGCTCTTATCCCAGGCGCATCTCTTGACTGTGCGCCTGCGGTAAAGTTACCCTAGGCGCATTTTGCTGTTTATGCGCCTGTGGTAAGTTAGGGTGGGTTATGAGTAAGGCAAGGAAAAGTGAGAGCGCAAGTGATACATCGATCATATACATCGTGGATACATATATATAGATTGATTTAGCGAGATACCATACATGTAGATTGATTTAGCGATTGCCGCAGTGTCGCGGGAATACAAATTCTTTTATTAAAAAGAGAAAACAGACGAACACTACTCCTCGCCGTCGTCGTCGGGGAACTCGTCGGTGACCTCCTCCGGGTCATCATCGTCGCCGAACTCGTCGGTGACCTCCTCGTCATCATCGGAGGTGCATGATGGTATGTCCGAGATAGGCCCCCACCTCGGATCGTCGGAGGCCCAGACTTCGCCGGCGCGGTCGGCCCGACGAAGCTCTTGCAGCGCCCTCGTCCTCGCCTCCCGAGCGGCATCTAACGCGAGGTGGCGTTCGAGGCGGCGCTCCGCCCGCTCAGACGCGCGGGTCTGCCAGAGCTCCTCGTCGGCGCTCTCCTCCCCCGGGTTGTTCCGGTAATACTCGCGGACGACGCGGTCTTCCCTGGCGTCGACTAGGCCCTGAAACGCGCGGTGGCGGAGGTGGAGGTGGTCGGCGGCAGTGATGATATGTGGCTTCGTCGCCCTGGCCTCCGCTTCCCAGACTGTGTGGCAGTCGTTGAAGTTCATCAGCGACCGCGGGCGGTTGAGGCGCCAGGTCGCCGCGTCCCAGGCGCGGGCTGCCTCTGCCGCCGTCGCAAAGGTGCCAAGGGGGATGCGGTCATCCCCCCAGCGGATATCTGCGCTGAACATTCCGTTCTGCCGCGTTCGGACGCCGCGGAAACCGGTGGTGCTGTTCCTCCTCGGAGGCATGGTGGAAGCGCGACGGTGCAGAGGGCTGAAGAAGAAGCGCTCGAGGCGCGACAGTTTATACCGCGCCCTCCAGGCCACGCGTCACAACTCCCGTGCCACGCGCCACCATAACATGGATGGATGTGTTAAAGGGGGGGGTGTAGAACAAATGCACTGAGTATATGATGTATCAAACCTTAAGGGGGGTGTGGAACAAAACAGACGGTATCGCCATCATACAGCCCGACCGTGGCTACTTGGTGCATATATAGGGTCCTGTGGCTCACAAAGTGTTGAGCTAGGGTTTTGATCCAACGGTTAAGAAACATCGTCCAACGGCTCACAACAGTTCGAAAGAAACACACCGTAGCCCTGATCGAACGGCTCACAACAGCTGGAAAGAAACACACCCCGGATCCAACGACTCACAAGCGGTTGAAACAAACACACGATCCGTGTGATTCTATCTGATTGGTCCAAACGAAACCCTAATTAACCCATTTAGTACCGGTTGGTGTCCCCAACCGGTACTAATTAAAGGGACGATCTGTTTCTATTTTTCTTCTTGCCTTTCTTCTCATTGCGCCGTAACCATGGAACATCTTCATCATTTAACTGAATGTTTGGATCATCTTTGACTTTGAAGGGAGGAATTTCATCAAATTTAATGTAATCTGATAACTTACCCCAGGCGCATATTACAAAGTATGCGCCTGTGGTATAGATCTTAGCCCAGGCGCATATTTTGTCTATGCGCCTGCGGTAATGTTACCCCAGGCGCATATTGCGGTCTATGCGCCTGTGGTAAGTTAGGGTGGGTAATGAGTAAGGCAACGAGAAGTGAGAGCGCAAGTGATACATCGAGCATATATATCGTGGATACATATATATAGATTAATTTAGCGAGATACCATACATGTAGATTGATTTTGGTATACTAGCCCGCTGGTACTTTGTTTCTCACTTTTAAAAAGTACATACATATATCGCGAGTATTTCCCTCTGTCAACCTTTCGTCACAATCTTACGCTTGCCTTTCTTGGTTGATGTTGAATACGTGACTGCCATACCGTGACTTCTTCTGTCTGCCTCTGTGACAATCGGTCGTCACAATCTTACTCTTGCCTTTCTTGGTACCGGTTGCGGTTAACAACCGGTGCTAAAGGGTCTTTAGCACCGGTTGTTAACGGCAACCGGTCCTAAAGGCCTGTACAGGGGGGCGCACATTTCTTTTTCTTCTTCTTTCTGTTTTCAAAGGGGGGTGTAGAACAAAACAAACGGTATCGCCATCATACAGCCCAACCGTGGCTACTGGGTGCATATATGCATACCAAATGCACGGCTGGACGTATGATGGCGAATCCGGATGTTTTGTATTTGCTCGACGAACTGAATATATGATGTATCAAACCTTAAAGGGTGGTGTAGAACAAAACAAACGGTATCGCCGTCATACAGCCCAACCGTGGCTAGCTACTGGGTGCATATATGCATACCAAATGCACGGCTGGACATATGACGGCGAATCCGGATGTTTTGTATTTGCTCGATGAACTGAGTATATGATGTATCAAACCTTAAGGGGGGTGTGGAACAAAACAGACGGTATCGCCATCATACAGCCCGACCGTGGCTACTGGGTGCATATATGCATACCAAATGCACGGCCGGACGTATGATGGCGAATCCGGATGTTTTGTATTTGCTCGATGAACTGAGTATATGATGTATCAAACCTTAAAGGAGGGTGTAGAACAAAACAAACGGTATCGCCAGTATACAACCCCGCAGTGGCTACTGAGTGCATATATGCATACCAAATGCACAGCGGGGCGTATGCTGGCGAATCCGGATGTTTTGTATTTGGGAGATGAACTGAACGGTGTATGAAGCTGGGCTATATATAGGGTCCTCTGGCTCACAAAGTGTTGAGCTAGGGTTTTGATCCAACGGTTAAGAAACATCTCATCCAACGGCTCATAACAGCTCGAAAGAAACACACCATAGCCCTGATCGAACGGCTCACAACAGCTGGAAAGAAACACACCCCGGATCCAACGGCTCACAAGCGGTTGAAACAAACACACGATCCGTGTGATTCTATCTGATTGGTCCAAACGAAACCCTAACCCATTTAGTCCCGGTTGGTGTCCCCAACCGGTACTAAAGGGACGATCCGTTTCTATTTTTCTTCTTGCCTTTCTTCTGATTGCGCCGTAACCATGGAATATCTTCATCATTTAACTGAATGCTAGGATCATCTTTGACTTTGAAGGGAGGAATTTCATCAAATTTAATGTAATCTTCTGACATGTCTGTCTTGTCCTCGACTCCCACGATGTTTCTTTTCCCTGAAAGAACTATGTGGCGCCTTGGCTCATCGTCTGATGTATTCGTTTCCTTATCTTTTGTTTTTCTCGGTCTGCTAGACATGTCCTTCACATAGAAAACCTGAGCCACATCATTGGCTAGGACGAATTGATCATTGCCGTACCCAAGATTCTTCTGATCCACTGTTGTCATTCCGTACTTCGGGTCTACCTTCACGCCTGACAGGTTGAACCATTTGCACCAGAACAAAGGGACCTTAAAGGAAGGTCCGTAGTCAAGTTCCCATATCTGCTCTATGTAACCATAGTATGTGACCCTTTGCCCGTTGTCGTCTTTTGCATCAAACCGGACGCCACTGTTTTGGTTGGTGCTCTTTTTATCTTGTTCTGCCGTGTAAAATATGTTACCATTTATCTCGTACCCTTTAAAGGTCAATACAGTCGAAGATGGTTGCTTGGCCAACAAGTATAGCTCATCTTCAACAATGTTGTCATTAATCAGACGTCTTTGCAACCAACCTCCGAAAGTCTTCGCGTGTTCTTTAGCAATGAAATCTTCAGGTTGCTCCGGATATTCCGAGCGTAAAATATCCGTGTGTTCCTGGATATATGGAGCCGCCAAGCTGGAATTAACTAGAACTGTGTAGTGTGCTTGACTGAAAGATTGCTCGTCCATACATGTTGTTGATTTCTTTCCTAGCGTGCCTTTTCCACGCAGTCTCCCCTCATGGCGCGACTGAGGAACCCCGATCGGGTTCAGGTCAGGAATAAAGTCAACACAAAACTCAATGACCTCCTCTGTTCCATAGCCCTTGACCATGCTTCCTTCTGGTCTAGCACGGTTTCTAACATAATTCTTCAAGACTCCCATGAACCTCTCAAAGGGGAACATATTGTGTAAGAATACAGGACCGAGAACGGAAATCTCTTGGACTAGGTGAACTATGAGGTGCGTCATAATATTGAAAAAGGTTGGTGGGAACACCAACTCGAAGCTGACAAGACATTGGACCACGTCCTTCTGTAAACTTGGTAGAGTTGCTGGATCGATTGCCTTCTGAGAAATTGCGTTGAGGAATGCACATAGCTTCACAATGGGTACTCGCACGTTTTCTGGCAGAAGCCCCCTCAATGCAATCGGAAGTAACTGGGTCATGATCACGTGGCAGTCATGAGACTTAAGGTTTTGGAACTTTTTCTCTTCCAGGTTTAGTATTCCTTTTATGTTCGACGAGTAGCCAGACGGGACCTTGATACTACTCAGGACTTGGAAAAAGATATCCTTCTCTTCCTTGGTAAGAGCGTAGCTGGCAGGACCTTTGAAATTCTCTGGATTCATCAGGTCGTCTCGTTCGTGCATACGTTGGTGGTGCAGCCGTGCTTTTGGTGTATCTCTCGACTTCTTCCCATGCACGCCCAATAAGTTTAGCAGGTTCACGCAAATATTTTTCGTCACGTGCATCACGTCGATCGCAGAGCGAACCTCTAGGAATTTCCAATAGGGTAGTTCCCAGAATATAGATTTCTTCTTCCACATGGATACGTGGTTGTCGGCGTCATTTGGAACAGATTGTGCGCCAGGACCCTTTCCAAAGTTTACTTTTATATCTTTGACCATGTCATATATATCAGTACCTTTAGGGAGGGTTGGCTTCCTCCGTGTATCTGCCTCGCCTTTGAAATGCTTTCCTTTCTTTCTTACGGGATGCCTGTCTGGAAGAAATCGACGATGCCCCGGGTACACATTCTTGCCTATATGTATACTTTCTGTCTCGCCTAAACAGTGTGTGCATGCGCTGTATCCCTTGTTTGACTGTCCTGAGATGTTACTAAGAGCGGGCCAATCATTGATGGTAACAAACAGCAACCCTCGTAGGTCAAATTCCTCTTGTTTGTACTCGTCCCACACACGTACACCTTCGTCAGCCCACAACTCTAAAAGTTCATCAACCAGTGGCCTCAGGTACACATCAATGTTGTTGCCGGGTTGCGACGGGCCTGGGATAAGCACTGGAATCATAATGAACTTACGCTTCATGCATAACCAAGGAGGAATGTTATAGATACATAGAGTCACGGGCCAGGTGCTATGACTGCTACTCTGCTCCCCAAATGGATTCAGGCCATCTGTACTCAGACCAAACCTTAAGTTTCTTGCGTCATGTGCAAAGTCCTCGTACTTATCGTCGATGTTTCTCCACTGCGACCCATCAGCGGGGTGTCTCAGCATATCGTCTTCCTTACGGTCTTCTTTGTGCCATCGCAACAACTTGGCATGCTCTTTGTTTCGGAACAAACGTTTCAACCGTGGTATTATAGGAGCATGCCACATCACCTTGGCAGGAACCCTCTTCCTGGGGCGATCGTCGCCCTCAACATCACCAGGGTCATCTCGCCTGATCTTATACCGAAATGCACCGCATACCGAGCAGGCATTTAAATTCTCGTGCTGGCCGCGGTAGAGGATGCAGTCATTGATGCATGCATGTATCTTATGCACTTCCAATCCTAGAGGGCAGACAACCTTCTTTGCTTCGTATGTACTGCAGGGCAGCACGTTATTTCTTGGAAGCATCTTCTTCATTATTTTCAGCAGGTTTTCAAATCCCTTGTCAGATAATCCATTCTCTGCCTTCCATTGCAGCAATTCAAGGGTGGTGCCCAGTTTTTTCTGGCCATCTTCGCAAGTTGGGTACAACAATTTTTTGTGGTCTTCTAACATGCGCTCCAACTTCAACCTCTCGTTTTCACTTGCGCAGTTTATCTGTTCTTCACGAATGACCTGACGAAGATCATCATCAGACTCATCAACAATGTCCTCAAGTTCAGGCTCATCTTCCCCCATTTCAGTATCACCGTGTTCATCGAACATAGGATACTTATCATTATCCTCTTCTTCTTCATTGTCTTCCATTATAACCCCTCTTTCTCCGTGCTTGGTCCAACAAAAATAACTGGGCATGAAGCCTTCTTGCAACAGGTGGGTGTGTATGGTTCTTGAGCTAGGGAAATTCCTCTTATTCTGGCATTTTTTACATGGACAAAAAATAAATCCATTCTGCCTGTTTTTCTCAGCCACATTGAGAAAACTATGCATGCCATTAAGGAATTCGGGACGACGTCGATCACTGTACATCCATTGCCGGTTCATCTGCATTATATAAATTTATCAACAACCATTATGCTAAATCATCATGACTAAATTAATTAATTAATACAAAAAGTTCATCACACGTTAATACCAAACTAGCGTATAGTGACCATACATATATAGTTCTCAGAAAAATACACACTGAAACCATCCATAAAAACTCTCTCTAATTAATGCATTTAAAAACAACAAAAAATGCGATCAAAATCGCAACAAAGGTAATAATTGACCCGACGACATAATGATACCAAGCCTCTTTACTAATTGCATATTTCCTAATCTTTCTAATCTTCAGGCGCATTGCGTCCATCTCGCTCTTGTGACTATCGACGACACCGGCAAGAACCTTTTCCAAGGTCATCTTCTCTCTTTCAGTTTTTTCCAACCTTTCTTCAGTTTTTTTCAATCTTTCTTTCAAGCCAATATTTTCTTGTTCAACTAAGTATAACTTATCAACAATAGGGTCGATTGGCATTTCCGGTTCCACTACCTCCTATATAAAAATATCTATGTCAAGTTGGTCGGCGTAAGTAATTGTCGTATAATCAGGAAATGAAAATATGTAGTGAAAAAAGATAATATACCACATCCGAATCATAGACTGGACGAGGGCCAACGGGGACGGATATCAAAACCATGGCTCTAGAAAATTATATACAAGTAAATACGTAAATAATACAAATCAAAATTTGTTTTGGTAAATAAAAACAATAGGCTCACCAAGGTTGTGTCGGTGATGGGGCGATTGACAGTAGTGAGGAAGGGGACAAGGCGCGCGACACTAAAAAAAGCACAAATCATAATTAATTTTGAGCTCAAATTGCATCAATTTGTATACATAACAAAATGAATAACAAATTCTAGCTTAGCTAGGCATTTCATCAAACACCTAGCTAGCACAACAAAAATGAAATGAGCAAGAAAACGAGCAAAACCTGCAATGCCGGAAGAGGGAACGTTGATGCTAACCGTAGAACCGATGGGTACCAACAATCTTGACAAATGGTGGAGAAAATGGGGATGGATTAGACCTCACAAGAGGAAGAAGAGAGCAAAAATGGAGTTGAGCTCGAGCTGGAAAAAATGAGCTGGGCTCGGGGTGGTATGTAGGGTTTAGGGGAGGGCTTTAGGACCGGTTTGTGTTACAAACCGGTTCTAAAGGATATGACAGCGGGACCCGCAGTGGCTGCAAAAAATGAGAAAACCTGTAGAACCGGTTTGTGATACAACCCGGTTCTAAAGGGTCTGCCCCTGGGCCCCCCTCCCTGCAGCAAATGGCCCGTAAGGCCTTTAGGACCGGTTTGTGTTACAGACCGGTCCTAAAGGCCTTGCGGGCATTTTGCTGCATGGGAGGGGCCCAGGGCCAGACCCTTCTGAACCGGTTTGTATCACATCCGGTTCCATTGGGCTTGGCTCAATGCCCTGTTTTCTACTAGTGTATATTCAAGATGTGTGTGAATCTTTATGATTGGATGGAACAAAACCATAACCATTTCGTCTCGGTTGGTAAAACATGCCGGGACTAAAGGGGTTTTATTTATCTGAATTTTCTGATATATTATTTGTATTTTTAAGATTTTAAAAAGAATTAGTTTTATTTTTCTGAATTTTCTGATATATTATTTGTATTTTTAAGATTTTAAAAAAATTTAGTTTTATTTTTCTGAATTTTCTGATATATTATTTGTATTTTTAAGATTATAAAAAGAATTAGTTTTTTTTCTGAATTTTCTGATATATTATTTGTATTTTTAAGATTTTAAAAAGAATTAGTTTTATTTTTCTGAATTTTCTGATATATTATTTGTATTTTTAAGATTGGAAAAAGAATTAGTTTTATTTTTCTGAATTTTCTGATATATTATTTGTACTTTTAAGTTTGGGAAAAGGAAAAGTATTTGAGTAACCACCTTTAGTCGTGGTTCGTGTCACGAACCGGGACTAAAGGCTCGTTCTGCGCGGGAACGAAAACGCCGCGAAAAATTGCACCTTTAGTCCCGGTTCGTGACACCAACCGGGACTAAAGGCCCGCGGAGGGTACCCGGGGGACCTTTAGTCCTGGTTGGTGTCACCAACCGGGAATAAAGGCTGGACCTATATATGTGCGATGTCTTCTTGCCCCCAAAATTTTCTAAGTCCCAAACCCTCGTCTTCCTCGCGCCGGTTCCGTCGCAGTCGCCCCGATTCCGTCGCCGTCGCCCGCGCACAGACTCTGCGAGAGGACCGCGCCGTCGCCGTCGCCGTCGCCGCGCCCTTCTCTCCACCGCCTCCATCCTGCTCCGGCCCCGGCCCGTCGCCGTCTCTCCGGTAGGTTCCCAGCGGGCCTCGCGCCGCTCTCGAACCAACGCCATCGAACGGCGACCACGAACCGCGCGCGAACGCGCCGCTCTCGAACGGCGACCACGAACTGCGAACGCGCCGCCCTCTCGCTCGCTCCCACGGCCAGATTCGCCGCCGGCGAGACGTGGCCGTGGCCTCGTCCCCATCTCAGTCCCCTCCCCCGTGGCGAGCACCACAGTGGCCGTGGCCTCCTCCCCATCTCCGTTCCCTCCCCCGTGGCCGGAATCGCCGGAATCGCCGGAGACCCGAGAGCCTAAACTGCAACCGCCGGCCACCGTGTGACGCCAGGGGTGACGTCATGATGACGTCACCTGGCCACGTGTTGGCGAGATTTTTTTTTGATGACGTCGTCGTGACACGTGCGGCCCACTTTTTATGGAATTACAGAACATAATTAATCTTCTAAATTAAATAACTTTTAATTTATAATTCCAAAAATTATGGAAAAATATGCAAAATGTTCACAAAAATGTAAGCTATCTGTTTATATCATTTTCAATCATGGTTGATAAAGTTCTAAATGAGACCATATTTGAATTTTTATTAAATTCATTAAAATAATGAAAATAAGTTTTAATTCAATAAATTCGGAATATTAAGTGTAATATACCAAAATGACCAGGAAAGCAAATGCAACCTAGCTATGGGGTTCTCCAAGTCATTTGAGAAACTAATCTTGGACACACCTTTAAAGTATGCTTTTCCCCCTGCGGTGGTCATCGTTCTTCTACCCAAAAGCGTAGCAATCTGTTTTCCCTCCTTCTACGACAATATTTGCTAAGTCTCCTATATACTTAATTAATTTTTACTAAATGCATGTCTGCAGGAGTGACATATGGCGGACAATAGAGACTTGCCGCTTACGAATCAGGAGGCTGAAGGTTTTATATTCGGCATGATAGCCGAAGAACATGATATAGTCTCTTCTTATCTGAACCTTGATGATCAAGAACGTGAAGGAATGGACATTGTCGATGATCAAGGAGGTGAACAAACGTACATTGTGGATGATCAAGGAGGTGAAGGAATGGACATTGATGACAGAGGTCAACCGTCGAAAAAACGACGATCTCCAATTGCAAAGAACAACCACCTCCGGCGAGGTATATATATATATATATATATACATTGAGCCTCTCGTGATACAAACTTACTGAAATGTGAATACATATGCACTAACGTGCGCGACTCTCTTTCTTATTTTAGCCCTCAGCCGGATCAAGTACGACAACGCGTGGCAAATCCAAGGCGATGAAAGACGGAGAAACATATACCATCGAATCAGTCGGTGAAACCGGCAAGCCCCTACACCACACCACAAAGTTTATCAACCAATGCGGAGTCATTGTTAGAGACACCGTCCCGATCACCGTCCAGGAATGGAAGGAGCCAAAGAAAGCACGTCTTGGTTTCAGTTATGTCCACAAGAGAACGAAAAAGGAGATGTTCAGAAAGCTTATGGTACATTTCATTCTACCTCCGGAATACAACAAAAAAGATGAATTCGGTGACGAGGTTCCGGGTGGACGTCAGAGGAGGAGGCTAGTCAAAGAGTTCGATCTTCAGAACATAGCCGAAGCATTCCGGAACTTCAAGAAAAAATTGTTCCGTGAATTTGTCAAAAAGGGCAAGACTCCGATTTTCACTGGACAATATGAGAAACTGAGAGCTGATTGGCCAGAATTTGTGACGCAGAAGAAATCGGAGCATTTCAAGGAAATATCGAAAAAAAATAAGGTTAATGCGGATAAGAAACAATACCATCATATTATGGGGCCAGGAGGATACCGCGTTTCGGAGCCTAAGTGGCAGGCGATGGAGGACGGCCTGAGGGCAAGAGGAATCCCTCTGGGTACAGAGGGATGGGACGAAAGAGCCAAAATGTGGTGGTACGGGCATGGGGGATCGCTAGACCCGGAGACAGGGGCGTGTGTTCATCGGCAGAAAACGTTTGCTCCCACAAAAAACCTTGTTGACGCAATGACCAAAGCTCAACAGGGCTAGATCACGTTCAACAGAGAGAAAGACCAACTGACCCATGCCCTCGGGAATCCTGAACACGGAGGACACATACGAGGCAAAGGCAGATTGCCGTGGAAAGTAGGGTTTTCTCAGGAGGGTGACCCGTACTGTTACAGAAGCCGTAAGAGAAATACGGACCGAGTTGCAGATCTTCTATCGAAGCTTGCAACGGAAGTTAGTGAGTTGAAGCAGACCGTGGCGGGAATACTTGAGAAATAAACAGCGGCGGCTGCAGGGCCGCATGAAGAACATGCAGCAGATCTCGGAAGCGAGCATCAGCGGAGAAGCAGCGTGGCTTCCACGGAGGCCCCGCCTGCAGGTGCTAATGCACCGATGGTCGAGAGTCGTGCACCGGATCCTCACTACCCCGTGGATGATGTAAAGGAGATGAAAGAATGTGATATGCATTATCCCGTGGGGAACATTTCCACGAAGGTAGCTACCGGCAGTGCTTTACCCTGTACACCTGGAGCACTCCATCACAATAACCCCATTCCATATGGCTATGCTCGTGTCACGGTGGAAGACATAATCCAAGTGTTTGAGGACCTGGAGATTGACATAGCTACACCCGAAGGGGAGAGAAGACTTGGAGATGTCAAGCGCCAGATCATTCTATGGAAAAAGAAGTAAATAGTGTTTCCAGGCGAGACGCCAAGGCTAACAAGTCCACCCCCCTCCGATGGTGCAGGTGGTGGTGGTGGTGGTGCTGCTGCTGGTTCACCTACGCCTCCTTCACGCCATTCCACGCCGTCCCCCGATCCACAATCTCCGGCGGGTAAGCAGGCGTTGCCAACCAATCCTCCTCCGGCGGGTAAGCAGCCGTCGCCTCCCATTCCTCCTCCGGCGGATAAGCAGCAGCCGTCGCCCCCCATTCCTCCTCCGGCAGATAAGTAGCAGCCGTCGCCCCCCATTCCTCCTCCGGCGGATAAGCTGCCGTCGCCCCCCATTGTTTCTCGGGCGGATAGGCTGCCGTCGCCCCCCATTGCTCCTCCGGCGAAGAAACAGAAGCAGGCGGATAGCAAGGAAACCTGCTCTTGGACTATTAACCCAGAGCCTTATGTACCTAAGACCACACGGGTACCGGAGCCATCACGGAAGCCTATCCCCCCAAGGCCTTGGGACCTTAATGATGATGAAACCAAATTGGCCGCGAAGGCTGAATATGAGAAATGGAAGGCCCGTAAGAACGCGCTAAAGGAGCCTAAGCCCAAGGAAGTATACCCTCCGGAGGTAGACAACTGGGCTACGGGTTTTTTGTCGACACCGTCCCAAGCCGAGAAGAATTTGCCTAAAGACTATGATAATGAACTTCGTACGCAAGCAAAAGCATTGGCGGAGGAGAAAGAAAAAATGAAGAAAAGCGGGAAACAAGTTGACCAGCTTGGGATGCAGAGTAAACAATCGATCCCCCCGCTCATAGTGAATGCCGGTCCGGAACAGGACCACGAGGTCAGAGAAGTTGTGGCAGCAATGGGATTGACTGTATCTACTGCCATGAAAAATGCGTCCGAGGCCAGTATGTCTCTTCGTGCCTTCTTAGGCCTGGACGATGCGCCAATGGCTGAGGTAGCATTCCAATATGTGAAGAAAGGGCCTCTCGTCGAGCCTACGCAGGAAAAGGATCTACCACCACTAATGCAAAGTCTGCTACGTTGGTACAAACAATTCATATCATGGTCCGACAGAGACTTTGTGTATGTGGATGTTACAGAGGAGCATCACACCAAAAAGTACACTGTAGCAGTTGAGATGAGTGAATTGTTCCAGCTGTTCAATCTGCGCGAGCTCGAGAAATCTATCCTGAGTTGCTACGTTCTGTAAGTGATTTATTTCTACCTCATCTCGTTCTTCATTGCCTACACTATATATATATATATATATATATATATTGTCCTAACTATATTGTTGCGTACGCTATTATGCAGATTGAAGATTTGGGAATGCAAAATCAGACTCATCCATGATGTTGGGTTCATTGACCCACAAATCATTAACGGAACTATGTTAGAAAATCACCCCAAAGACGTGGAGAAAGACTTGTACAATTTTCTTAAAAAGCATGAACTCAAAAGTCATATTCTATTTCCTTACCATTTTGGGTGAGTGTTTCTGCCCATTCTCTTTTGTTTACTCCATGCATGGTATGTCTAATCGATAAGTTATGTCTGACTGTGCATGTAACATTTCCGCAGGTTCCACTGGTTGCTGCTAAAAATTGAACTTCACAGCTCCAGAGTTTTTATCATGGACTCTATGGATTCAGATCCAAAGCTTTGGATCGACATGAGAAAAATGATGCAAAGGTAATTATTTTCAATCATTTCCGCTCTATATCGATCGGTCTCTTTTGTTCATTTCCTAATATGCAGTAGCTAATAACTCCCTTGTTCATTTAATTTTATTTCCACTGTAGAGTTTGGAGACGGTTCTCACATGAAACTATCGGTCAATTCAAACATCAGCTAGAATTTTAAAATGTGGTTCGTGGTGTGGATAAGCAGCCACCGGGGACCAATCTATGTGGATACTATGTTTGTGAGAACATACGGAAAGAAACCACTGAGAAGAAGAAGCCGGAGACCACGCGGAAGAGTCTCAATACCTTGCGGAGGGCGCTTACTCCAGAAGCTCGCTTCCGACCAATTCAAGAGGAAATAGCAGGATTTTTCCTTAGGCATGTCGTCGATTCAAAAGGAGAACACTATGCGTCCACCGACGATGATGCTTATATGCATCTCCGAGATTGAAACTTGTTCGAAGTTGTGTATGGTCATCTATCTTAATTGTGTATATAGAAACTTGTTCGAAGTTGTATATGGTCACCCGAGATTGAATATATATTATATATTCCTATTGAATTCTTCTTGTTTGAAATTTCATATATATATGCATGTATATAGTAGCGTAAAAAATATATATATGTGTGTACTGAAACTTCATCAAAATTAAAATAAAAACAAAATAAAATATAAAAGAAATAAAACAAAACAAATTAAAAAGAAAGCAGGTTTAGGGGGCCTAAAACCCTAAACCTGCGCAGGAGGTTTTCAGTCCCGGTTAGCCACAAGAACCGGGACTAAAGGTCCTCCGCCGCGATGGACTCCTGGCGCCCATGTGGACGGGCCTTTAGTCCTGGTTCGTAAGTGGCGCGACTATAGGGTGGGGGTCTTTAGTCGCGCATAGCTAGTCCCGGTTGCGCGGCCGGGACTACTGGCCCCGGCGAAACGGGACTATAGGCCTATTTTCTACCAGTGCCCAGACCTCCCGGTGGCCCCTCCCCGGACCTCCTGGATCCCATGAGAAGAGAGGTGCCCCGGTGGCCCTTCCCCGGACCTCCCGAATCCCACGAGAAGAGAGGAGCCTCGGTGGACCCTCCCCGGAGCTTCCGGATCCCATGAACGAATAAGTAATACATATATAAAGCAGAATAAGGAACACTTATATTACGGAAGCAAAGTATATCGAGCAAATTACATGACGTATGGAGTGTATTACAAAATCAAATTCAGTACCACCCGGGCCTATAGTACTCTCCATTTACGTTTAGGACCTCTGCATCTAAGAAGCCCGCAATTTCCTCCTGAATTGCTCGTATGCGGTCCCTTGGTAGAAGACCGTCCCGAAGCCGTTCGATCTAATATAAAGAAGAGTGGTCAATATATATTAATGAAACTAAGTAAATAAAATAGATGTTAATAAGAAGAATTGACGACTAACGTACATGAAGTTGCTTTAAATTTCTGCCCTTGGGACATGTCGTCTGACGAATGAACTCGCAAACGTAGTATCCACACAAGTGATTCCCGTCTCCTTGTTGCAAGCACTTTACGAGAACATGATTTCAATCAAAATAATAATAAACCAGACATGATAATGGTATCGACACTAGAATCAAGGAGATGCTCGCGGATCTAGATAGTACTTACTTGCGCAACATCAAATGTAAGCGTTGATTTCCATTCACCCCTGGCCTTTTTTATGAACCTCTTTCAAACGCTACCCGAGAAAAAAAAAGAATAAAAAGAGTTAGCAATTACTTGATATCCGAAAATGAAACAAAGTAGTCGATATAGTGCCATATATAAATACTGAAATTAATAAAGATTGAAATTACCGCTGGATCATTTCCTGCATGTCAGCCCACATCGCTAGGGGTTTACGTTTTGGGTCCATTACCATTACTTTTCCTTTATCAATTTCGAAGATTAGCAGAATATAGTGGAAGCTGCGCACGCAGAACTCATCAATTATACAGTGAACATCGAGTAAGGAAAACAGAATGTTTACAACACAGTAACACCAATCCGAAGTTGTAAGGAAATAGTATTTCCCGTCGGTGTTGGTGAAACAATATTGCCCTCAGTATATTATTTTCTGTATCCTTGGCAGATATCTGAAGAGTCTTTTCATAAACAATATTTGGATCAATGAACCCAATATCATAGATTCCACCTCTTTTGCATTCGAGAATCTTCATTCTGCAATTATAATATATGAGTGTACTATATATATATGAATATGCAAATGAACGAGGTGAGCTAGAGAAATAAGTACTTACAGACAATAGGCACTAAGGACAGCTTTGTCGAGGGCCTGTTGCTGGTATAACTGAAACAATTCGTCAAATTGAATCATAACCATTCCTTCTCCATACCCATAGTGCTCGTCCTTAACGCTGAGACATATCCAGTCCTGAGATTTCTCAGTGGCTTCCATATACAAACTATGCACTCTTCGCATTTTCGTTGGTAGATCCTTTATCTCCTCGGGTTTGACGAGAGGCTTCCCGTACGTGTATTTGTACGCACATTCAACTTCGGGGAAGTAT